>JAKOGI010004081.1:0-34296 GCA_029747015.1 Carnegiea gigantea
GGCACATACAGAAAGGCAGCGATCTACGATGCATATCACGGTAGTCATGGACTAAAGTGTGCGTTTGATGCAGATCAAAGTCTAGATCAAGACCCTCAGCCAAGGAATGGAAAGTCAATGCTTACTGATCACCTTAATAATCAGTTCTGTTAGGGAAAACAATGCAGTTTTAATGCTTCTCTAGGGAGGTCCTTGCTTTGCTGGATACCCTAAGTACTCTTGCAAGCAAACAGAAGTCATTTTGAGGCTAGCCAGCGGCCTTAGTCCTTACAGCATCAATAAGATTAGTTAAAGTGCAAGGTAGTCCTTAGTTGCTCCAACAGCCATTGGTGAACTATTTTGAGTCAAGGAGCATTAGTCCCTTTTTAGAAAGTAACCTGACTTATTTGTTAGCTTTTAAACCAGCTGCTAAATGATAAAGGTTGCTTTATTTCTTCCTGGCAGTCCAGCAAATTAGTTCCAGTAGCAATAGTTTCAATGGGGTTAATTTTGGCTCCAACTTAGCAGCTCATTTTGGCTCGTTTAAGGACTTAAAAATTGTGTCTAAATATATTATCCTTGAAGGTCCTAAAGTTGCAGAACCAGGTCATTTAGCATCAGCCTTTATCCAGCATAAATATCCTTGAAATACCCTTTGATCCAATGGATTTTAGGACGCTGTACTTTGCTGCTTGTTGGGCTAATCACCTGATCAATGGATGCATCTTGCTCCCCAAGACCATCATTAGTAGTACTCGAGGTTGCAAAGGCTTGACTCCTCAGTAATGGAGATTAGCAATGTAATTAGGTGTCAAGGATCAAAGCCTAGCTGTTTTTAGGCTGTTTAGATTCAAATTATTTTTGGTTGTTTGTATCCCTTTGTAATTTCAGTTGTACTTGTTCCTCGAGTAAGTGAGGCTGAGTATAAAACCTTTGTTTTTCATTATAAACAGTAGACATTGATTATGAAATGCAATTGCTTTGCTGGTTTCAAGTAAACTCTCTCAAAATCTCTCTAAACTTTGTCCTGCATTGGTGGTGTTTAGAGAGTGGATTCTTTATCTGATCTTCTGGTGCATATGCTTTAGAAAGGTTGGTAGTGGACTCCTTTAGTCTTGGTTGGTGGTGTCAACCTTTAGCATAGGACATATCCTTTCATGTTGAGTTGCTAGGTTTGGTTAATTCCAAGCTACCCTTCTTGACATGCATCATTTGGTATCAAAGCCCAACTTTAATTCTTGGTGAGTTTTCTTTCTCTTGTTGCTATTGTTCTTTCAATCTAAGTTGAGTCTTCCCTTCTACATTCTGGAATTATTACAATAGTTGCAAAAGAACATAGTCAAGCTACAAAGCACCTAGCTCCTCAAACAGCCACGGCCATCCCCCCTTTTCTTACCTGATCAACATGGGTGAGAGGGATACTACCTCTCCCCCTCCTCAACAGCTTGTTAGCATTCCTGGAGGCCTTTCTCTAAACATTCTCATGAACTCAGAAGGGATAGGGCTACTCTTGAAGTCCAAGAGAATATTAGAACACTCACTGCCCAAATACAACAGCTTATGACTTAGCCTAGGGGTAGGGATAGAAAACCACCTCAGGACCCTCCTGATGGTTTTGACCCTTCTTTAGACTCTCACTATGGCAGTAGTTCTTCAAATGGGGAAGTTAGGCCCATGAGAAGGAGAGTACGCAGGGATGATCTTAAGGACTTTAGAATAAAGGCTCCTGAGTTCGATGTCAGCATAAAGCCTAAAGATTACCTTGAATGGGTACAAGCTATGGAGAGGATCATTGAGATCAAGGGATACTATGGGGAAAAGGCTTTGAAGCTTGTTGTTTTGAAGCTAAAACACAGTACGCTTCTCTCTGGTGTGAAAACCTGAAAGAAAACTAGAGCCTTGGACTGCAAATCCAAGATCAAAACTTGGGTTAAATTAAAGAAACATATGGATAAGAGGTTCCTGCTGGCCACATACAAGCAAGAACTCTACTTGAGAGTCACTTCACTACAGCAAGAAAACATAAAGGTTGAAGAGTACATAGGGGACTTCGAGCAGCTCCAAATCAGATGCAGTTTGAGGGAAGAACCTGAATAAACTATTGCGAGGTTTCTCAAGGGTCTTAATCCTATTATTCTAGACAAGGCTGAACTCTAACCTTTCTGGATCTTTAAAGATGTTTATAAGCTAGTTGTTAAGGTTAAAAAGCAACTGTTAAGAAGGGCTTACCTTTTTTCCCCAGCTAAACTAGCTACTCCAATCAAGACATTCAACTCCTATAGGCCAGACCCTACTCTATAGGAAGACAAAGACAAAGGAAAGGGTAAAGAGTTAGCCAAAGAAGCCCCTAAAAGTCAGAAGAAATGCTTTAAATGCCATGGTTATAGGCATTTTCACGCAAACTCTCCAAACAGAAGAGTTCTTACAATTAGAGAGATTGAAGATTTGGATCAAATGGAGGTAGAGGAAGATGAGGAAGAATCTGGTGAAGAAGGAGAGACCTCCTACCAACCACCTAAAGAGAGTGAAATGCTTATGATCAAAAGAGTGCTTTATGCTACTGAAGCTCCCCCAGAAGCCAATCAAAGGGAGTAAATCTTTCACTTAAGATGCAAGGTAGTTAGCAAGACATGCAATTTGATCATAGATGGAGGGAGTTGTACAAATGTAGCCTCCATTGGAATGGTCAGCAAGCTTAACTTGGCCACTATTTAGCACCCCAAGCCTTATACCTTGCATTGTCTCGAGAAGGGGAATAAGGTAACAATCTCTAAACAAGTCCTAGTAGCCTTTTCAATTGGAGAATGTAAGGATGAGGTTGTGTGTGATGTATTGCCTATGGATGCTTGTCACCTGCTTCTTAGTAGACCCTGGTAGTATGATAGAGATGTCATTCATCATAGTCAATCCAACACCTATTCTTTCAAACTGAAAGGCAAAAAGATGACCTTGACCCCTTTAGCTCCAAACCAAACACACGCAACTGAAACTGGGAGGGAAAAACTCAAAGAAAGTGCTTTATTTGTCAATAAGGGAATAGTGCAGAGAGCTATTTCCAAGGGAAAACCTATATTTACTATCCTCATGGTGGAATCTACCCCTAGTTCAGACCCCACAACCTGTCACCCCTCAGTCCACCCCTTACTACAAGAGTTTGAGGATGTCTTTCCTCAAGATCTTCTTCCCAAAAGGGGAATTGAGCACCAAATAGACCTAATTCCTAGAGCCCCTTTACCTAGTAAGCTTGCTTATAGAAGTAATCCAACTAAAACCAATTCAGAGTTACAAAGGTAGGTTTAGGAATTAATTGATAGAGGTTATCTGTGGGAGAGCATGAGTCCATGCTTAGTTACAGCTCTTTTGGTGCCAGAGAAAGATGGAAGTTAGAGAATGTGTGTGGACAGTAGGGCCATCAACAACATTGTAGTCAAGTATAGGTATCCTATCCCTAGACTTGATAACATGTTAGATGAGTTCCCTCCAAGATTGATCCAAGAAATAGATATCATCATATCAGAATGAAGGAAGGAGATGAGTGGAAAACTACATTCAAAACCAAGCAAGGGCTTTATGAATAGCTTATTATGCCATTTGGGTTGTCTAATGCCCCAAGCACTTTTATGAGGCTGATAAATGAAGTGCTTAGACCCTACATTGGTTTATTTATAGTAATATATTTTGATGATATTCTTGTGTACTATAAGACTGAGCAAGATCATGTCCAACATTTGAGGCAAGCCTTTTCTACCCTTAGAGATCAGAGGCTATATGGGAAGCTTGAGAAGTGTGAGTTCTTTGTTCCCTGGGTTGTATTCCTTGGGTATGTGGTCTCTTGTGAGGGCATACAGGTGATGAGACTAAAGTTGAGGCTATAAGATCATGGCTAGTTCCCAACTTAGTCACACTTGTAAGGAGTTGGTCTTGCTTCTTTCTACAGATGATTTATCAAGGATTTCAGCTCAATCATGGCTCCAATAACACAATGCATGAAGAAAGGGAGTTTCTCTTGGCCTCCAGCAGCTCAGAGGGCCTTTGAGACCATTAAACAAAAGCTTTTGTGAGGCACCTGTTCTAACCTTGCCTAACTTTGAAGAATTATTTGAGGTAGAGTGTGATGCCAGTGGTATGGGCGTTGGGGCTGTTCTAACTCAACTGAGAAAACCCTTTACCTATTTTAGTGAGAAGCTCAGTGATCCTAAGCTCAATTCTTCAACATATGACAAGGAATTCTATACAATAGCTAGAATAATGAGTCATTGGAGTCATTATCTTAAGCCTAAGGCTTTTGTTCTTCACTCTGGTCATCAGGCCTTGAAGTTCCTCAATGGCTGGCCTAAACTCAATGCCAGGCATGTGATAAGTATTTAAAGTGTATATCATTCTAGGGTCATTTTTGCTGTATTTTTAGGGAAAATTATGTGCTTTATGTTATAATTTATACTCTTTTTTTCATTTTATGCTTTGGTATGGTTCTTTTATGTATTTTACAGGTTTTTGGATCATTTCACCGCAAATTTGATCCTAAATGAGTGTATTTGGACTCCCCACAGACACCCTTTAGTTGCTATGCACGTGGAAGCAAGAAAGAATAGACGAATGTGGAGCCAGAGCTGACCATGGTCTATCCGTGGCGTTGGCCAAGGTCCGTGGTGACTTCATTTCCCTCGAGGCATTTTGTTTTCTTGTAACTTTTCGACTTCTTGGCAGTTAATTCTATTATTATGCATGACTTTTCGACTTCCAGCAATTTTACTATAAAAAGGATACCTCTCATCCTCATTTCCACACATCCCTTCATTCCATTGTTCTCTCTTACATTCCATTCTAGTTAGATTAGGATTTAGATTAGAAGGAGAGAGAGTGAGTTGAAGTGAAGATTTGCAAGGATTCCACCCTTGGCTTACAATGACTGTTTAAGCACGCATTTTGGCTGAGCAAACTCTTCTCTCTTCTCTTCACTTTTCTCCTTAGATTTATCAATTTAGAGTAGTTACATGTTTAATTTAATCATGTGTGAGTAGTTTAATTTTTACCTAGGGATTTAGTAGTATATGAAAGTGTTGTTGGATCATGTTTTAATTTAAAGGATTGTGCTTATTTTCATGATTGGTTTGATTTTGTTCTATCAAGTAATTATCATGTTGTTAGTGGATTTTTGGCTAAAATTTGTTTGCTCACTTGAAATAATCGAGTGAAAAACTGAAAGGTGACATTTGATTGTTAGACTGCTTGATTAAACCTAATATGGAGTCGTCTCGAAAGAGAGATTTGCATGTTAGGAGGACATAGAGAGTAATCGAAGATATTTAACTTGGATTAAGACAAATTAGTTTGAAAGAACGAATTTTGTTTAGTTTAGGCAAATTTGGTTGATTTCGAAAGAATAGACATAATTTTTGGATAGGTTACAATTCCTCGAGAATAACTGAATAGAGAAAAGCACATATTCATCATTTTAATGCAATCAACTTTCATAACTACATGAATTCCTAGGCATTTTTCTTTAATTGATTTAGAATTAGCAAATTTGACGTTGTTAAATCAAAACCCCTTGATTTAGGATTTGCTTAGCATATCTTGAGGGATTATAACCCAGTAGTCTCATCTAGTCTTTATGGGATCGACCTTGATTTGCTACCACGTCACCATGTGCTTGTGGTCGTATCAAGTTTTTTGGCACCGTTGCCGGGGACTAGCGTCGAATATTAGGTTTTTCTCAATAGGTTTGACTAAGCATTTTGTTTTTCTTTGAAAGAAAAAATTTGAAAATTCTAAAAATTAAATAATTTTTGAAAGAAAAACGATGGCAATTTTCTATTTCTCCTAATTTGAGTATGAATTATTTTGGAGATATTTTAAGCAATTAAATATTTTTCTTGCTCAATGTGGTTATTGTTTGGGTAAATGGGAAATTCTAGACATTGTTAATGAGGGTGTGAATAGTGAAACCCAAAAGCTTTTAGAGTATTAGGATTTTCGTGGTAAAAATGTTGATGACGCATGGTATTTTGTTAAGTGGATTGCTTGGGATTCATTTGAGTTTGAAAAGGCTAGCTGTGTTTTTAGATATTCATTTCCTAATCCTTGTGCATTCTATGCTAGATCTTATTATGCACCTTTTGGTATAATTTGTGTAATTCTTCTGACCATGCTACTAGTTCGCGTCCTTAATATGAATGCTATGATCAGTTTGACTTTGTATCATCCTGGGACAATATTGATATTGTCCTATCCGTACATGATTCATTCTTTCCTTTAATTCAGTGCACAGGGCTCAAGGTGAGTGAGCCTTTTGGGTTTGATGCTAGGTTTGATGTTTCTGATGCATGTTTTAAGTCAGAAGATATTTTAGATGAGGTGCATGATCTAGATGAGACTCCTTTGGAGGGGTCATATGATGTGTTTATGCATAAGGAGTCTCCCAGTCTTGGTTTTGATGATAGTGTTGTCCTCAATCCCTTTGATCATTCTTATGTTTTCCCTATGTGTTCCTTACCCTCCCCTTCTCCTGAGTAGTACATTGACATGGCCATTGATAATCCTATACTTTGTGATACTAATGTTGATTTGGGCTATGAGGATAATATATTTAGTATGCTTGGCGAGAACGTGCATGATTATGTGTCCCTAGGTTACTTAAGAGGGTATGATCCCTCCATTGAACCTTACTGTGCAAGCCTAGAGGACTTGCTTAGGAAAATCACATGGACTACATGTTTTAATCCTTTCTATAATTTTTCTATGGGCTTTGATAAGGTTAAGAGGATGCTTAATATCTTTGGAATAATATTGGTTATTGCCTCTTACCTTGTATTTTCTGAATTATGGTCCCAAGAGTTTGATATGCTTCTGCGTTCTTTAATGGCATCTGCTTTCATGAGTCGAGTGTTTAAGATATGCTGGAGTGACTGATGCTCCATGAGCCCCACTCATTACAAGGTCGCATAGCTTAGGTGCATTCTGTATCTAACCTGGTGAGATCGTTATGTTTTGTTTCCTTTCCCTTCTTTTACTTTATTTCCTTCGAATAATAATGCTTTATCTCAACATGGGGGAAGGGTAGTTTTTATGTCTTCTATTTTGGTTATTAGTTTGCATACCTGTTAGAGCATATAGTTTTAGATTTCTTTTTATTAGCATGTTGCATTTAGTTGATTTTTAGGTTTGCATTTTAGATTTGCATATAGAGATGGTGAGGATTGGTTTGAGATAACCGCTTATGATATGTTTGTAGGGCAAAATAGCTTCCATGAGCTTGAGTAGTTTTTGATGTGTAATCCCTTTTGGTGCTAAACTTTTTGAAGATATTATGAATATTTCTTATTTTGTCCCTTGTCTTGTTTGAGAACTTTTTTATCAATTGAAGTCATTAGCACTAATGTTGGTACATGGACTCATTTTAAGAGATTAATGAGGCTTTGGTAGATGTCCTATAAGATTTTGAGCGTGACTTGGACTAACCATTATATTTAGTCTCCCGTTTCTTTCATGTGTGTGACTCTTCCATGTTATATCTTTAGAACTTGCGTAGATTCTTGTTCAAAACCACATTTACATGTACATAGTTGATGATATGATAGAGACATTTCTTTCTTTGATCATTTTAGCCATATAGCCAAATAGCATACCCTTGTATTACATATTTATTCCCCTTTGCTAGCCCCTTTGAGCTTATATCCATTCTTGTTGTGATCCCATCATATTAGCCCTTGGCCAAACGCATATTCCTACATTTAAGCCAAGTCTATGGAGGATCACTTCATCTATATAGTGGATGGTTTTGGGGATAATTGAGTGTAAGGTGGCTTTGGTGTATTGGTTTATTGAGGGATTGATGATATTGAGCATTTGCTTTGGTTCCCTCTTGTTCGGTGTTGTGCATGTATAAATATTCGGTTGTAAGTTGATAGTTAGTTATCCTATGCTTTTCAATAATTGCAACTTTCATTTAAAATCCCGAAAAAACCAAAACAAAAAAAAAGAAAAAGTTATGTTGAAGGGGGGAAAAAAGGAATTTACCGTTATGTTGCGAAAAAGCAAAAGAAAAAAAAAGACAAGAAAAAGGGAACAAAAGAAAAAAAAGAAAAAAAACTAAGTGATTGGCGTTAGATACGTACATAGTTTGAGTCCTTTCTTTATCAACTGATTTCCTATTTAATTGATTGGGGTATGTTCATTGTAATTTGAGCTTTGGAATGTTAGTGAACTTCAAGGTTTCTTGGTGTTTTGATTGGTTGCTCCTTAGTCACTTGGCTAAGTAGCTTTACATTATCCACCACTCCTTTCCTTTAACCCTTTTAGCCCATATTACAACCCGAATAAAGTTCTCTTAATCGTCATGTGCACATTGCATTCTAGTGATGGAGAATTTGAGAGCCTTGTCAAGCTTACGGTAGATTGCATCTATGAAATGAGTCTTGAGTGAACCTATGCTACATTTTCAAACACATGAGTGAGAGTGATTCACATTTCCCAAAAGTGAGGTTATTCCAGTCTATTTAGCTCTATAATTCCATGTGCTTACATGATATGCTTTGTGGTTCTTTGGAGGTGATCAAGATATCGAGCTTGTGGTCTTATACTTCATCGAAGACCTTCTCCTCCTTCTAATTTTGAAAAGTTTTGAGCACTATTTGGGGTCACCGTTGATTGATATTATTGCTTGTGATATTCTATAACTTGCCTACTTTAAAGAGGTTGTCAAGTTCTGAGTCCTAGATGATTTTCCCCTTGTCGGTTTTATCTAGTGTTTGCTTGAGGACAGGCAACGGTTTAAGTATGGGAGTGTTTGATAAGTACTTACAGTGTATATCATTTTAGGGTCATTTTTGTTGCATTTTTAGGGAAAATTATGTGCTTTATTTATAATTTATACTCTTTTTTCCATTTTATGCTTTGGTATGGTTCTTTTATGTGCTTTGTAGATTTTTGGACCATTTTACCCTAGATTTGATCCTAAATGAGTGTATTTGGACTTCCCATGGATGCCCTTTAGTTGCTATGCCCGTGGAAGGAAGAAGGAACAGAAGAATGTGGAGCCAAAGTTGACCACGGTCTGTCCGGGATGTCGGCTGCGGTCCGTCCGTGGTGTCGGCCACAGTCCGTGGTGTCTTTATTTCCCGCAAGACTTTTTGTTTTCTCATAACTTTTCGACTTCCTGGCAGTTAATTCCATTATTATGCATGACTTTTCGGCTTCCAGGAATTTTACTACAAAAAGGGTACCTCTCATCCTCATTTCCACACATCCCCTCATTCCATTGTCCTTTCTTACATTCCATTCTAGTTAGATTAGGATTTAGATTAGAAGGAGAGAGAGTGAGTTGAAGTGAAGATTTGCAAGGATTCCACCCTGAGCTTACGACGACAGTTCAAGCACGCATTTTGGCTGGGCAAACTCTTCTCTCTTCTCTTCTCTTTTCTCTTTAGATTTATCAATTCAGAGTAGTTAGATGTTTAATTTAATCATGCGTGAGTAGTTTAATTTTCGTCTAGGGATTTAGTAGTATATGAAAGTGTTGTTGGATCTTGTTTTAATTTAAAGAATTGTGCTTATTTTCATGATTGGTTTGATTTCGTTCTATCAAGTAATTATCATGTTGTTAGTGGATTTTTGGCTAAAATTTGCTTGCTCACTTGAAACAATCGAATGAAAAAACTGAAAGGTACATTTGATTGTTAGACTGCTTGATTAGACCTAATGTGAAATCGTCTCAAAAGAGAGATTTGCATGTTAGGAGGACATAGAGAATAATCGAAGATGTTTAACTTGGATTAAGACAAATTAGTTCGAAAGAATGGCTTTTGTTTTGTTTAGGCAAATCAGTTGATTTTGAAAAAATAGATAAAATTTCTGGATAGATTATAATTCCTCGAGATTAACCGATTAGAGAAAAGCAAATGTTCATCATTTTAATCCAATCAACTTTCATAACTACATGAATTCCTAGACATTTTCCTTAATTGATTTAGAATTGGCAAATTTGAAGTTGTTGAATCAAAACTAATTAATTTAGGATTTGCTTAGCATATCTTGAGGGATTATAAGCTGGTAGTTTCGCCTAGTCTCTATGGGATCGACCTTGATTTGCTACAATCCAACTGTGTGTTTGTGGTCGTATCAAGTTTTTTGGCGCCGTTGCCGGAGACTAGCGCCGAATATTGGGTTTTTCTCAATACAATTAACTAAGCATTTTGTTTTTCTTTGGAAAATTTGAAAATTAAAAACATAAAATAATTTTTGAAAGAAAAATGATGACAATTTCCTATTTCCTCCAATTCAAGCATGAATTACTTGGGAGATATTTGAAGCAATTAAATGCTTTTCTCGCTCGGTGTCGTTATTGTTTGGTAAATAGAAAATTCTAGACATTGTTGATGTGGGTGTGAACAGTGGAACCCAAAATCTTTTAGAGTATTAGGATTTTTGTGGTAAAAATGTTGATGATGCATGGTATTTGCTTGAGTGGATTGCTTGGGATTCATTTGAGTTTGAAAAGGCTCGCTGTATTTCTAGATATTCATTTCCTAATCCTGGTGCATTTTATGCTTGATTTATTATGCTCCCTTTCCATGTAATTTGTGCAATTCTTCTAGCCATACTACTAGTTCGTGTCCTTATTATGCATGTTATGATCAGTTTGACTTTGTATCATCCTGGGACAATACTGATGTCGTCCTATCCTTACGTGATTCATCCTTTCCTTTAGCTCAGTGCACGGGGCTCTAGGTGGGTGAGCCTGTTGGGTTTGATGGTAGGTTTGATATTTTTAATGCATGTTTTAGGTCAGAAGATATTTTAGATGAGGTGCATGATCTAGACGAGACTCCTTTGGGGGTTATGTGATGTGTTTATGCATAAGGAGTCTTATAGCCTTGATTTTGATGATACTGTTATCCTCAATCCCCTTGATCATTCTCATATTTCCTCTATGTGTTCCATACCCTCTCCTTCTTCAGAGTATTATACTGACACGCCCATTGATAATTCTATAATTTGTGATGCTAATGTTGATTTGGGCTATGAAGATAATATATTTAGTATGCTTGGTGGGAATGTTCAAGATTATGTGTCCCCAGGTTACTTAAGAGGGTGTGATCCCTCTATTAAACCTTACTGTGTAAGCCTAGAGGACTTGCTTAGGAAAATCACATGGACTATATGCTTTAATCCTTTCTATGATTTTTCTATGGGCTTTGATAAGGTTAAGAGGATGCTTAATGTCTCTGGAACGATTTTGGTTATTACCTCTTACCTTGTATTTTCTGAATTATGGTCCCAGGAGTTTGATAAGCTCCTACATGCTTTCACGACGTCTACTTTCACGAGTCGAGTGTTGAAGATATGCTGGAGTGGCTGATACTCCATGAGCCCCAGTTATTACAAGGCCGCATAGCCTAGGTGCACTCTGCACCTAACCTGGTGGGATCGTTATGTTTTGTTTCCTTTCCCTTCTTTTACTTTCTTTCCTTTGAATAATAATGCTTCATCTAAGTATGGGGGAAGGGTAGTTTCTGTGTCTTCTATTTCGATTATTAGTTTGCACACCTATTAGAGCATATAGTTTTAGGTTTCTTTTTGTTAGCATGTTGCATTTAGTTGATTTTTAGGTTTGTATTTTAGATTTGCATATAGAGATGGTGAGGATCGGTTTGAGATAACCTTCAATGATATGTTTGTAGGGCAAAATAGCTTTCATGAGCTTGAGTAGCGTTTGATGTGTAATCCCTTTTGGTGCTAAATTTTTTGAAGGTTTTGTGAATATTTCTTATTTTGACCCTTGTTTTGTTTGAGAACTTTTTTATCCCTTAGAGTCATTAGCACTAATGTTAGTACATGGACTCATTTTATGAGCTTCATGTGGCTTTGGTAGATGTCCTATAAGATTTTGAGCTCGACTTGGACTACTCATTATGTTTAGTCGCATGTTTCTTTCATGTGTGTGACTCTTCCATGTTGCATCTCTAAAACTTGCCTAGATTCTTGTTCAAAACCAGATTCGCATGTGCATAGTTGATGATATGACAAAGACATTTCTTTCTTCGATCCTTTTAGCCACATAGCCAAATAGCTTACCCTTGTATTACATATTCATTCCCCTTTGCTAGTCCCATTGAGCTTATATCTGTTCTTGTTGTGATCCCGTCATATTAGCCCTTGGCCAAACACATTTTCGTACCATTAAGCCAAGTCTATGGAGCATCACTTTATCCATGTAGTGGGTGGTTTTGGGAATAATTGAGTGTAAGGTGGCTTTGGTATGTTGGTTTGTTGCGGAATTGATGATATTGAGCATTTTCTTTGGTTCCCTCTTATTTGGGTTGTATACGTATAAATATTCGGCTTTGAGTTGATAGTTAGTAATCCTATGCCCTTCAATAATTGCAATTTTCATTTCATTTTCCAAAAAAAACCAAAACAAAAAAAAGAAGAAGTTATGTTGAAGGGAAAAAAAAGGAAGTTAACGTCATGTTACGAAAAAGCGAAAGAAAAAAAACGACAAGAAAAAGAGAACAAAAGAAAAAAAAGAAAAAAGAACTAAGTGATTGGCGTTGGATACGTACATAGCTTGAGTTCTTTCTTTATCAACTCCTTTCCTATTTAATTGATTAGGGTATGGTTATTGTAATTTGAGCTTTAGAGCGTTAGTGAACTTCAAGGTTTCTTGGTGTTTTGATTGGTTGCTCCCTAGTCACTTGGTTAAGTAGCTCGACATTATCTAAATACATTTGTTCAGTCCTTTCCTTTAACCCTTCTAGCCCACATTACAATCCGAACAAAGTTCTCTTGATTGTTTTGTGCACATTACTTTCTAGTGGTGGAGAATTTGAGAGCCTTGTCAAGCATATGACAGATTGCATCATTGAAATAAGTCATGAGTGAATCCATGCTATATTTTCAAACATATAAGCGGGAGTGATTCACATTTTCCAAAAGTGAGGTTCTACTGGTCTATTTAGCTCTACAATTCTATGTGCTTGCATGACATACTTTGTGGTTTTTTGGGGGTGATCAAGTTTGATATCGAGCTTGTGGTCTTATACTTCTTCAAAAACCTTCTCCTGCTTCTAATTTTGAAAAGTTTTGAGCACTATTTGGGGTTGCTGTTGATTGGCATTCTTGCTTATGATATGCTATAACTTGCATACTTTAAAAAGGTTGCCTGTTCTAAGTCCTAGATGTTTTTCCCTTCGTCTGTTTTATCTAGTATTTGCTTGAGAACAAGCAACGGTTTATGCATGAGAGAGTTTGATAAGTACTTAAAGTGTATATCATTTTAAGGTCGTTTTTGCTGTATTTTTAGGGAAAATTATGTGCTTTATGTTATAATTTATACTCTTTTTTTCATTTTATGCTTTGGTATGGTTCTTTTATGTGTTTTGCAAGTTTTTGGACCATTTTATCCTAGATTTGATCCTAAATGAGTGTATTTGGACTCCCCACAAACACCCTTTAGTTTTTATGCCCATCGAAGGAAGAAAGAACAGAAGAATGTGGAGCCAGAGCTGATCGCAATCTTTCCGTGGTGTTGGCCATGATCCGTGGTGTCTTCATTTCCCGCGAGACTTTTTGTTTTTTCGCAACTTTTCGACTTCCTGGCGGCTTTAATTCCATTATTATAGGCTTTTTGACTTCGAGGAATTTTGCTATAAAAAGAGTGCCTCTCATCCTCATTTCCACACATCCGCTCATTCCATTGTCCTCTCTTCCTTTCCATTCTAGTTAGATTAAGATTTAGATTAGAAGGGGAGAGAGTGAGTTAAAGTGAAGATTTGCAAGGATTTCACTTCGAGCTTTCAACGATAGTTCAAGCACGCATTTTGGCTGAGCAAACTCTTATCTTTTCTCTTATCTTTTCTCTTTAGATTTATCACTTTAGAGTAGTTACATGTTTAATTTATTCATGCGTGAGTAGTTTAATCTTTGTCTAGGGATTTAGTAGTGTATGAAAGTGTTGTTGGATGATGTCTTAATTTAAAGGATTGTGCTTATTTTCATGATTGGTTTGATTTCGTTCTATTAAGTGATTATCATATTGTTAGTGGATTTTTGGCCAAAATTTGCTTGCTCACTTAAAACAATCGAGTGAAAAACTAAAATGTGACATTTTATTGTTGGACTGCTTGATTAGACCTAATGTGGAGTCGTCTCGAAAGAGAGATTTGCATGTTAGGAGGACATAAAGAGTAATCGAAGACGTTTAGCTTGGATTTAGACAAATTAGTTCGAAAGAACGACTTTTGTTTTGTTTAGACAAATTTGGTTGATTTCGAAAGAATAGATAAAATTTCTTGATAGATTACAATTCTTTGAGATTAACTGATAATGGAAAAGCACATATTCATCATTTTAATCTGATCAACTTTGACAACTACATGAATGCCTAGACATTTTTCCTTAATCGATTTAGAATTAGCAAATTTGAGGTTTTTGAATCAAAACCCCTTGATTTAGGATTCGCTTAGCATATCTTAAGGGATTATAACCCAGTCGTTTCACGTAGTTTCTGTGGGCTCGACCTTGATTTGGTATAACACCACCGTGCGCTTGTGGCCACATCAAGTTTTTTGGTGCCGTTGCCAGGGACTAGCGTCGAATATTGGGTTTTTCTCAATAGGTTTGACAAAGCTTTTTTTTCTTCGGAAAAAATTTGAAAATTTAAAAAATTAAATAATTTTTAAAGGAAAAACAATGGTAATTTTCTATTTCCCCCAATTCGAGCATGAATTATTTTGGAGATATTTTAAGTAAATGTTTTTCTTGCTCAATGTGGTTATTGTTTAGGTAAATGGAAAATTCTAGACATTGTTGATGAGGGTGTGAATAGTAGAACATGAAATCTTTTAGAGTATTGGGATTTTCATGATAAAAATGTTGATAATGCATGGTATTTGCTTGAGTAGATTGCTTGGGATTCATTTGAGTATGAAAAGGCTAGACGTGTTTCTTGATATTCATTTCTAAATCCTTGTGCATTCTATGCTAGATCTTATGATGCTTCTTTTTGGTGTGATTTTATAATTCTTCTGACCATACTACTAGTTCGTGTCCTTATTATGCATGCTATGATTAGTTTGACTTTATATCATCCTGGGATAATGCTAATGTTGTCCTATTCTTTTATGATTCATCCTTTCCTTTAGCTTAGTGCACGAGGCTCAAGGTGGGTGAGCTGTTTGATTTGATGCTAGGTTTGATGTTTTTGATGCATGTTTTAAGTCAGAAGATATTTTAGATGAGGTGCATGATCTAGATGAGGCCCCTTCGGAGGGGTCATGCGATGTGTTTATGCATAAAGAGTCTCCTAGCTTTCGTTTTGATGATAGTGTTATCCTCAATCCCTTTGATTATTCTTATGTTTCCTCTACGTGTTCCTTACCCTCTCCTTCCCCTGAGTATTACATTGGCAAGCCCATTGATAATCCTATAATTTGTGATGCTAATGTTGATTTGGGCTATAAGGATAATATATTTTGTATGCTTAGTGGGAACGTTCAAGATTATGGATCCCTAGGTTACTTAAGAGGGTATGATCCCTCCATTGAACCTTACTGTGTAAGCCTAGAGGACTTACCTGGGAAAATCACATGGACTGCATGCTTTAATCCTTTCTATAATTTTTCTATGAGCTTTGATAAGGTTAAGAGGCTCCTTAATATCCTTGGAATAATTTTGGTTATTTCCTCTTACCTTGTATTTTTTGAATTATGGTCCCAAGAGTTTGATATACTCCTGCGTGCTTTAACGGCGTCTGCTCTCGTGAGTCGAGTGTTGAAGATATGCTGGAGTGGCTAATGCTCCATGAGGCCCAGTTATTACGAGGTCGCATAGCTTAGGTGCACTTTGTATCTAACTTGGTGAGATCGTTATATTTTGTTTCCTTTCCCTTCCTTTACTTTCTTTCCTTTTAATAATAATACTTTATCTAAGGATGCAGGAAGGGTAGTTTCTATGTCTTCTGTTTCAGTTATTAGTTTGCATACCTGTTAGAGCATATAGTTTTAGGTTTCTTTTTGTTAGCATGTCGCATTTAGTTGATTTTTAGGTTTGCATTTTAGATTTGCATATAGAGATGGTGAGGATTGGCTTGAGATAACCTCCGATGATATGTTTGTAGGGCAAAATAACTTTAATGAGCTTGAGTAGCTTTTGATGTGTAATCCCTTTTGGTGCTAAACTTTCTGAAGGTTTTATGAATATTTCTTGTTTTGATCATTGTCTTATTTGAGAACTTTTTTATCCCTTGGAGTCATTAGCACTAATGTTGGTACATGGACTAATTTTATGAGCTTAATAAGGTTTTGGTAAACGTCTTGTAAGATTTTGAGCCCGACTTGGACTAATCATTATATTTAGTTTTATGTTTATTTCAAGTGTGTGACTCTTTCATGTTGCATTCCTAGAACGTGCCTAGATTCTTGTTCAAAACCACATTCGCATGTGCATAGTTGATGATATAATAGAGGCATTTCTTTCTTTGATCATTTTAGTCACGTAGCGAAATAGCTTACCTTGTATTACATATTTATTCCCCTTTGCTAGCCCCTTTGAGCTTATATCCGTTCTTGTTGTGATTCCGTCATATTAGCCCTTGGCCAAACACATATTCCTGCCTTTAAACCAAGTCTATAGAGCATCACTTCATCTATGTAGTGGGTGGTTTTGGGAATAATAGAGTGTAAGGTGGCTTTGGTATGTTGGTTTATTGAGGGATTGATGATATTGAGCATTTGCTTGGTTCCGTCTTGTTGGGTTGTGTATGTATAAATATTCTGTTGTGAGTCGATAGTTAGTGATCCTATGCCTTTCAATAATTAGAATTTTCATTTTATTTCCCGAAAAAAATCAAAACAAATAAAAAGAAAAAAGTTATGTTGAAGGAAACAAAAGGAAGTTAACGTCATGTTGCGAAAAAGCAAAAGGGAAAAAAAGGCACAAAAAAGAGAAAAAAAGAAAAAAAGAAATAAAAACTATGTGATTGCGTTGGATATGTACATAGCTTGTGTTATTTCTTTATCAACTCATATCCTACCTAATTGATTGGGGTATATTCAATGTAATTTGAGGTTTGGAGTATTGGTAAACTTCAAGGTTTCTTAGTGTTTTGATTGGTTACTCCCTAGTCACTTGGCTAAGTAGCTGCACATTATTTAAAAACATTTGTCCACCCCTTTCATTTAACCCTTCTAGCCCACATTACAACCCGAATAAAGTCCTCTAGATTGTCTTGTGCACATTGCATTCTAGTGGTGGAGAATTTGAGAGCCTTTTAGACATATGGTAGATTGCATCATTGAAATGAGTCCTAAGTGAACCTATGCTATATTTTCAAACACATGAGCGGGAGTGATTCACATTTTCCAAAAGTGAGGTTCTACCGGTCTATTTAGCTCTACAATTCTATGTACTTGCATGACATGCTTTGTGATTATTTGAGGGTGATCAAGTTTGATATCGAGCTTGTGGTCTTATACTTCTTCGAAAACCTTCTCCTCCTTCTAATTTTGAAAAGTTTTGAACACTATTTGGAGTTGCTGTTGATTGATATTCTCCTTATGATATGCTATAACTTGCCTACTTTAAAGAGGTTGTCAAGTTCGGAGTCCTAGATGTTTTTCCTCTCATCGGTTTTATCTAGTGTTTGCATGAGGACAAGCAATGGTTTAAGCATGGGGGACTTTGATAAGTACTTAAAGTGTATATCATTTTAGAGTCATTTTTGCTGCATTTTTAGGGAAAATTATGTGCCTTATATCATAATTTATACTCTTTTTTCCATTTTATGTTTTGGTATGGTTCGTTTATGTGTTTTACAGGTTTTTGGACCATTTTACACTAGATTTGATCTTAAATGAGTGTACTTGGACTCCCCACAGACACCCTTTAGTTGCTATGCCCGTGGAAGGAAGAAAGAACAGAAGAATGTGGAGCCAGAGCTGACCACGGTCAGTTTGTGGTGTTGGCCACAGTCCGTGGTGTCTTCATTTCCCGCGAGACTTTTTGTTTTCTCGCAACTTTTCGACTTCGTTGCAGTTTTAATTCCATTATTATGCGTGGCTTTTCGGCTTCCAGGAATTTTACTATAAAAAGGGTGCGTCTCATCCTCATTTCCACACATCCCGTCATTCCATCGTCCTCTCTTCCATTCCATTCTAGTTAGATTAGGATTTAGATTAGAAGGAGAGAGAGTGAGTTGAAGTGAAGATTTGCAAGGATTCCACCCCGGGCTTGCAATGATGGTTCAAGCACGCATTTTGGCTGAGCAAACCCTTCTCTCTTCTCTTCTCTTTTCTCTTTAGATTTATCATTTTAGAGTAGTTACATGTTTAATTTAATCATGCACGAGTAGTTTAATTTTTGTCTAAGGATTTAGTAGTATGTGAAAGTATTGTTGGATCATGTTTTAATTTAAAGGATTGTGCTTATTTTCATGAATGATTTGATTTTGTTCTATCAAGTAATTATCATGTTGTTAGTGAATTTTTGGCCAAAATTTGCTTGCTCACTTGAAACAATCGAGTGAAAAACTGAAAGGTGACATTTGATTATTGGACTGCTTGATTGGACCTAACGTGGAGTCGTCTCGAAAGAGAGATTTGCATATTAGGAGGACATAGAGAGTAATCGAAGATGTTTAACTTGGATTAGGACAAATTAGTTCGAAAGAGCAACTTTTGTTTACTTTAAGCAAATTTAGTTGATTTCGAAAGAACAGGCATAATTTATGGATAGATTACAATTCCTCAAGATTAATCGATTGGAGAAAAGTACATGTTCATCATTTTAATCCAATCAACTTTCATAACTACATGAATTCGTAGGCGTTTTTCCTTAATTCATTTAGAATTGGCAAATTTGAAGTTGTTGAATCAAAACCTCTTGATTTAGGATTCGCTTAGCATATCTTAAGGGATTATAACCCAGTAGTTTCACCTAATCTCTGTGGGATCGACCTTGATTTGCTATAATGCCACCGTATGCTTGCGGCTGTGTTAGCATACTAAATGAGTTGAGTTTTTGCAAGCCTTTACTTTCTCCACTGGGCATAAAAGGGCACTAAAAATGTGGTAGCTGATGCGCTTTCCAGAGGTGTGCTTTTATCTCAGTTTTGGGAGCAAAACTCTTGGAATTGCAAGCCATGCAAGCCTACTATCCTAAAGATCCAGCATTTTAAGACTTGGTGAAAGACACTCTAGCTCAAGGACCCTACATGATGCAAGAAGAGTTTTGTTTAAAGAGACCAAACTATGTGTTCCAGACTGTCCTCTAAGAGAGCTATTGGTTAGGGAAGCCCACGGAGGATCCCTTGCATGTCACTTTGGACTGAACAAGACCTTAGATATCCTTAGGGAACACTTCTTCTAGCCTCAAATGGGAGAAGATGTTCGTATGGTTGTGTCCAGATGCTTCATCTACCATAAAGCCAAGGGCCAGTTCCATTAAGGCCTTTACACCCCACTTCCAGCCTCTTTCAGGCCTTGGGAAGATGTCAGCATGGATTTTATAGTGGATTCACCAAGGACAAGGGGTAAGGACTTAATCGTGGTGGTTGTTGACAGGTTTTTCAAAATAGCTTACTTTGTAGCCTGTCACAAAGCTGATGGTGCCTCTCATATTGCTGACTTATACTTTAAAGAGATAGTCAGGCTACATCGGATACCAAGGACCATTGTGAATGATAAAGACACTAAGTTTTTGTCCCACTTTTGGAGGAGTCTATGGCATTTGCTAGGAACCAAACGGCCATACAACATTACTTGCCATCCCCAAACTGATGGCCAAACTAAGGTCACAAATAGGACCTTATCCACCCTTCTTAGAACCTTGCTCCAGAAGAACCTGAAGGAATGGGATCTTAAGCTACCACATGTTGAATTTTCCTCCAACAGAACCCCAACTAGAGCTATTGGTTGCTCTCCATTTGAGGCATTGTACAGGATCAATTCACTTACTCCCATTGATCACATCCCACTGCCTATTAATTACAAGGTTAGTTTTGAAGCTGAGTAAAGAGCCAAGGAGATGAAGAAGCTGCATGAGCAGATTAGAGCTCATATTGAGAAGGTCAATGAAGCATACAAGGCTAACGCCAACAAGAATAGAAAGGGGGTTGAGTATCAACCTGGTGACCTTGTTTGGCTCCATCTCAGGAAGGAGAGATTCCCCACAAGAAGAAAAAGCAAGCTAATGGCCAGAGGGGATAGTCCTTTTAGAGTTCTGGCTAAGGTAGGAGCCAATGCTTACAAGTTAGAGCTTCCTGAGACATGACTATATCAGCCACCTTCAATATAAGAGACTTAAGTCCCTATCTGGAGGATGAGATTGGCTATGGGGATTTGACGGCAAATCCATTCAAGGGAGGGGAGGATGATGTAGATCAAAGTCCAGATCAAGACCCTCAGCCAAGGAATGGAAAGTCAATGCTTACAGATCAGTTTCGTGAGGAGAAACAATGCAGTTTTGATGCTTGTCTAGGGAGGTCCTTGCTTTGCTTCTTACAAGCAAACAAAAGTCATTTTGAGGCTAGCCAGTAGCCTTAGTCCTTACAATATCAATAAGATCAGTTGAAGAGTAGGGCAATCCTTAGTTGCTCCAACAACTATTGGTGAACTTTTTGGAGTCAAGGAGCATCAGCCCCTTTTTGGAAAGTAACCTAGCTCATTTGTTAGCTTTTAAACCAGCTGCAAAATGATAAAGGTTGCTTTATTTCTTTATAGGCAGTGCAGCAGATCAGTTACAGCAGCAGTAGTTTCAATGGGGTTAATTTTGGTTCCAACTTAGTAGCTCAGTTTTGCTTGTTTAAGGACTTAAAAATGTGTCTAAATATTTATCCTTGAAGGTCCTAAAGTTGCAAAACTAGATCATTCAGCATCAGCCTTTATCTAACACAAACATCCTTGAAATATCCTTTGATCCAATGGATTCTAGGATGCTGTACTTTGCTGCTTGCCGGGCTAATCACTCGATCAATGGCTACATTTTGCTCCCCAAGACCATCATTAGTAGCACTTGGATGCTGCAAAGGCTTGGCACCTCAGTAATGGAGATTAGCAATGTAATTAGGTGTCAAGGATCAAAGCGTAGCTGCTATTCTTAGGCTGTTTGGATTCAAACTATTTTTTGCTGTTTTTATTCCTTTGTAATTTCAGTTGTAGCCGTTGCTAGAGTAAGTGAGGCTAAGTATAAAAGCCTTGTTTTTCATTGTAAGCAGCAGACACTGATTATGAAATACAATTACTCTGCTGGTTTTAAGCAAACTCTCTCAAAATCTTCCTAAACTTTATCCTACATTGGTGGTGTTCAGTGAGTGAGTTCCTTATCTGATCTTCTGGTGCATGAGCTTTAGGAAGGTTGGTGGTGGACTCCTTCAGTCTTGGTCGGTGGTGTCAACCTTCAGCCCAGGACATATGCTTCCATGTTGAGTCGCTAGGTTTGGTTAATTCCAAGGTTGCCTTCTTGACATGCATGAGCATCTCAAACTAATCATGTTCTCATAACTACAAGCATAGATATCTGAAAACCTGTTGCTGTTGTAATTTGTGCTCTTATTCTTCGCCTTTTGTAACGTTAGTTGTGCATGCTTTGAATGTATTTTATGATCCTTGTCTACATCGCTAGATGTATTCCTCAAGTTCAGAACTGCGAACTATCTTTAGGTATTCTCTATTATCCTTATAGAAGTCTCGATGAGTGCATTCGATTCTTATTCAGTAAGTTTGGTACAACTATGCATTAGGCAGAATTTTACGATGCACATCATGCTAATCATGGTCTGAAGTGGGCGTTTAACAATGATCATTCTCTCACGGCTGCAAACGTGCATATTTGAAAACCTCTGTGTGGATCAGCTGAGCACTTGGCGATATTCAAATGGTTAAATCACCAATCCTCAAGTACACCGATGAGTACGTGACATAACGTGTCACATTTCCTTCACCAAAGCTCCAGGATTTCTCGCTGCTTGACTGATCACCTTTGGTTTTAATTTGTTTCTCCATCGTGATTAACCAGAAACAAATTCGAATGAGTTCTAATGGCCTGAAATCAGCAAGTTTGGAAAAATTTTGTGAAGCAAGTTGGAAAAAACAAGTTCAGACTCATTCATGTGGATACTCTATATTGCTTGATTGTTAACATTTAAAAACGAAGGGCGGAAAAAAAATAAAAAGAAGAGAAAAGCGAACCCACTTTTTTTTCCTTTTTTTTTTAAAAGAGTTTTTTCATAGTTCCCATTATAATTAGTGATAGAATCATCATTAAACCTTGTCAAATCGGTAAAATTACTTATAGTAAGCTAGAAATGTACCGATAAACTATTTCAATAGTGTAATTCAACAATGGATTATCGATAGGGAGCAATTGCAAACACCAGTGGAGAATATTTCTCATCCGGTGATGGTCTAACTAATTTCAATTGAATGCCGGATATCGATATACTAATTCTATATCCAATCAGTCAAACTATTTTATCACATAAGCATTAATTAAACAGTGCTCCATGGGTTGCTGAACGATTATGTACTAGACCTTGCAGATGAAGATCTGTAGCTCTGGATTGAACATTGAAGTTGAATGAAAATTAATTAAAAGTCAGGATTACTCCCTAAATTATGCTGTATTAGAATATTGATCTCGAAGGGTAAGACGCAAGTCTGGACAGAGAGACGTTACGTGCATGATTATTTTCCGAGCAAAGCAGCATACACATTCTTGGGATGCATGATCCATGTTCTAGTTTCTGCCTAACTATTTTCTGTCTTTGTTCCAAATTGGCTGTCTTCTAGTATTTTCACTTAGCTGTATCTGATTTCTCTCTGTAACAACCAATTAATAAGTCTCAACTTGCTTGTACAATTAGAGTAGTCCTTACCAAGATAGCTAGCTTTCATAGTGTGATCTGTAACTTGTACATGCTTCTAAGAAAATATTATATCATATTTATGAACTTTGTTAGTATGTCTCTATCACTGTAGCTACTAATCTTATGCATTAAGATTATCATTGGCAAAAATTCGGGTTCGGATCATACAAGTTGGACAACATTAAAATTCGGACAAAAAATTGATATCTAACATATGTTTTTTACGGGTCAGATAATTCAATTCGGACAAGACTAAATTCAGGTCAACATCGGGTTCGGACAATAAAATATGAAAAATACTGTGTCTGAATTTAAAATTCGGACGAAAAACTCATGACTATACCCAATTTTTTCCCAAATCAGATAAATTTGGGTATTCGAATTGGACAATCTTTTACCAGAGCTAAATTAAGATAGAGCTTCACACAAGAAAATTTCCCAACCTATCTATTCTTTGCGAATTTTTTTTTTTTTTGGGGGGCCAAAGCTTTATATGTAGTAAGTACACTCAGTTAATTCGGTACACTCTTATCATTAGGCCATGCCACTAGAGATCGATTTGAATTTGATTATCTAATAATGTGAGTGATTCAAGATGTCAATCTAACTCAAGTGGTTGGAAATAATTAAAAATTGTCATGATTTAAAATGTATCAACTTTATTTTATTGTATTTTTTAAAATGATTTGCTAGACAAATCACATGATGTTAATTTCGAATTTGACCCTATCGTGTAAAAGACCTACCCAATATTCTATTAGCACATTCTTATTCATATTTATCCCAACCCACACCTAATAATTTTGCTCGTAAGTCTCACTATATATGACCAACACTTCTCACTAGATGTTTATAATAATCTCATAGAAATTTTTCCTACAATGTATAACTGAGCTTTACTTTCTTGATTATTTCTTAACTAACTTATTGGACAAATCAATAAGAAAAATCTACATTTCAACCAGTTAAAATTATTAAACACATATTACATAATATTGTATATATAATCACTACAAATGATTTTGTCACAATTCAATACAACTTGATCAAGTTAAGTTACCTTCTAAAGTACTCGCTATTGCAAACCTTCTATTCAATATTAATCTATGTCAGTCTCCTAAAACAATTTGTAGTATAATACAACCCAACTCTACTCCCTTCCCTCATCCCCCAAATAAAAAAAAAAAATTTACAAAGATGGATCTAAACCAACCAATAAAATCAGTTCTTTTCATAAGAATAAAATCAATTAGTTAAACAAGTCAAAATGACAAGCAAGAGTGACAGGCTATAGGTATCCCCATCTCATGTAGTCCAGCCAATAGATCTTGATTACTTTTAAGACAACTTTGTTGGATGGTTGTTGAAGGGTTGATAAAATTTACACCGAAAAAAGCCAGCTTATTCCACTGTCACATCTCGCCCCTTATAAAGCCCTTCCTTCTAGCTCTTGCTCTCCAAACCCACACTGAAAAACACTCACAAAAATGGCTTCTTCAATCCCACTCACTCTCCTCCTCCTAGCAACCATAGCCACCCACTGCTTAGCCCAATCAGCAAAGGCCCCACCGGGCAAGGTCAACCTAACCGCGATCCTCGAGAAGGGGGGCCAGTTCACCACCTTCATGAGGCTCCTGGCCTCCACCCAAGTGGGAAGCCAAATAGAGAACCAAGTGAAGAGCTCCTCCGAGGGCATGACGATCTTTGCACCCACCGACAATGCCTTCCAGAACCTCAAAACCGGGACCATCAACAGCCTATCGGCCGAAAAGCAGGTCCAGCTGGTGCTCAACCATGTCCTCTCCAAGTTCTACACCATGGACAGCTTGCAGACCGCGAGCAACCCGGTCCGGACCCAGGCCTCGGGTCAGGATGGCGGGAATGTAGGGCTCAACATAACCTCAATTGGGAACAACCAGGTCAACGTGTCATGTGGGCCGGTTCAGACCCAGATTAACAATGCCCTAAGGACGGACTTCCCGTTGGCTGTTTACCAGGTTGACAAGGTGCTGTTGTTGCCTCAGAAGTCCAAGCTCAAGGCCAAGGCCCCGGCCCCGGCCCCTGCAGTCTCCCCCGTGAGCTCGACACCTGCTAAGGCTAAGGGTTCAGACGCCAAGGACGAGCGCCCCGTAGCTGATGAGAAGAATGGAGAGTTTGGGGTCAGGAGTATGGGGTTGGGGTTGGCTTTTGGGGTTGCCTTGGCTACCTTCGGATTCCTTTCTTGAGTATAATTAAGGAGTGTATGTCCATGCTTGTTGCATTGATGTTGCGGTTTTAGGTGTCCAAAGATTTTTAATATATTTTCCCGTTTCCTTTCTTTCTTTTTTCTATTTTGGGGCCGGGTGGTGGTTTGGATTGAACCACTTTGTTTATCGTTCATTGATTCATACATGAAATGTGTAAAGACTCATGTGGTTGAGAAGCCTTTCAATTCATTCCCTAACCCGAAATTTTCAACCAATATCCTTGTGGGCTGTTGATCATTATATAATATCAATCTTCACCTCTACCTCAAGTATTTTTTTTAATCAGATCCTTAAAACAAAATGGTCAATTCTTTGCTAGGCTTAAGCGTTATATTATTATGTCTTAAATTCAAAAAATGGTATGATTGAATAGTAAAAAGATATCACCTCTTATAAATTCTATAAAATTACATTTTCATCCATTTTTTTCACTATTATAAAAATATACATATAATACATCTTTACATATATGATTTATCTTATTAGTGTACTATTTGTACTCGTCGCAAGAGGATGCACAAACATTAATTCACATGGGATGCATTAAATACCAAAACAAAGCAACGTCGTTAGTGACAAACACAGATTCTTGGGTGAGACTGTCTTATATAAAAGTTATTGTAAAACAGACTCTTTCATGCATAGGTGATTTTTTTTAAAGTTTTGCAGTGACTAATAATATATTTTGGAGTTACTTTTTAATTGAGGGATCTAGTAGTGACTAGTATTACAATCACCCATAAATAAACTATTAGTCACTTTAAGTATTACAAAAAGCCACCATAAAAATATATGTTTCATAATATATTTTATGCGAGGCGATTTCATGTAAGACTTACTAAATAACTAAAAATCAGAGTCACTCCTACAATCAGAGGAAATAAATAAATAAATAAATATATATATATATATATATATATATATATATATATATATATATATATATAATATATATATATATATATCCAACAATTGTGTCGATGTAGTTAGACTTGAATTTTACTCAGATCAAATCTTTTTGTTTTTGTATAAAATGGAATTAATTGTTTTGAATTGTATAAGCCAGACATTGTGGATATATTTTAAAATAATTCTAGATTCACTTAACTTAAAGATGAAGTTGATAATTGAAGGTTTGTGAATAGTTTTGTACCTTCGCATATTTCGAGAATTCTCTTTTTCGATATGAGGTGGGAATGTTACAACAATCCCTTTAGACTTTGTTCGATTATGGGGGAACTCCATTTGCCAATTTCTCTGGGAAGTGGAGGAGGTAGCATTTGACTTTGAGCCCAGTGTCTAGACATGATAATCGTGAATTTTATGTCTCATTCTACCTAAAGTTAGATATGTCAGGTGCAAAAATAGAAGAATGTGTTTGGGGTGTTGTATGATAAAAGGATTGCTCCGAGTGCTGGCTGATAGAAAGGACCCCAGTCCAAAGGATGATGGTAACAGAGAGGAGGTTGATTCGGTGGATGTGCGGCTAAATGAGATTGGATAGGATAAGGAATGAGGTGATTAGAAACAAAGTTAAAGTGGCACCCATAGAAGACAAGATGAGAGAAACCAAAATTAGATGGTTTGATCATGTGAAAAGGAGGGAGTGTAGAAGCACTTGTGAGAAAATATGGGATGATTAACCTACCAGAATGTAGAAGAGGAAGAGAACGACCTAAGAAAAAGTTGGGATGAGATGATTAGACATGATTTGAAATTTTTATGACTAGTGGAAGACATGGCTCATGATATGAATTTGTAGAGGTCTTGGATTAAAGTTTTGGACCGTTAGGTGGCTAGCTTTCTGGCACTCCTTTGGCTTCTTAATGGCAAGTAGTATGTGGTGGTGTATTGGCTTTTATGCTATATTGTGTTTGCTGTATTTCGTATGCTAGTATTACCATCATCACAACTGCGTTATTGCTCCCTCACCCTCGATTGTTTAAGTTGTAGACCGCTCTTGGCCATATTAGGATTTTGTCGCTACTTGTTGCTTAAAATACATACAACTCTTACTCTCCTTTGTGGTTCATTTTAATTAGTGTTATTTTCAGTAATTATCTTTTGTGTTTGCTACCTATGGTTATCAAGCCATTTTCAACTTTCAAAATATTTTCTTTTTACTTTTTATGTGGATATATTGAAATCAATCTCTCTACGGCCAGTAATTTTTATAGAGATACGGTTACACACATATGGATCTCCCAGAGCCCGTGAAAATGGGATTTACACAGGGAGTTATTGTTGTTGTATTCTACCTAGATTTAGATCGTAATAATTGTTAAATCAGGTTGGTTATTAGTGTTTTCATGGTTTTATAGGTAATAAAGACAATTGCTTAATGGCAAATATTGCTGTGTTGAAAGCTACACAAGTTAGCCCAGGTTAACCCTAGTGGATAGCCGGAAATAATTATGAAGCAACTTTAGGTCAACTACCAGAAATATAAAGAAGAACTGGAAGCAAGAAATCTGGCACGAACTACTCGTGCCAAGCCCTGTTTCCGCCATTGTTATGATTTTCTGCAAGCATACGGTTATCGTTGTAGGAATTACGAATGTCATCCTCAGGGATGGACTGTGAATTTAGATTACAGCTTACTGAAAATAAATTACAACTTAGAATCGACATTTAACTAAGCCCAAGGGATTGAATCTAAACAACCTAAGTCACTGGCATTCACTAGTGGGTCTCAATGAACAATAATGTAGATATATCGAAATGAAACCAAGTACTAACATATATCTAAACATTCTTCACACTTTCAGCTTCCACTGTTGATGAACAAACCTGATGATTATTCTCAGCGTAAGTGTTCATTCGATTCAACCAATATCGAACTCGAGAACCCAGATTTGACAAGCGTACAAGAGTTGATGAAGAACTAAACTTGGATCACCCAAGTGGATCCTCACTGAACACAAAGGAAACAGAAAAACTTGATAAATTTAAACCTCATACCAGCCAAAAGAAACACAAAGGGACCTAGAACAGAATTTCACAACAGACACTGAAATTCGAACTGAAAATTCGTTCCAAATTCAACAACTAAGTAGTATTACTTTTCACTCAATTGAAATTAATCTCAGTGTAATTACATGACCTTTAAAATTCTAAAAAATAAATCTGGAAAACTTAAGCTATGAAATTGAAGATGAAGGAAAAACTAAAAACTGAGCCACCCCTAATTTGCTTCGACCTCCATTAAAAGCTCCGTCCTTCAGCCCCTTCATTGCCGATTTGCTCCCTATGTTTCGACCCCCAATTATGGCTTAGTAATACCCCCATGATTGCTTGAAATATTTGAAGAATTGATGAGGGTGGATAATGATGGAATGAACGACGAGAAAGAGAGGGAGATGAAGAGGCAGAGCGTTGGTTATAGGTGAAGAACAAGAAGAGCCTACCATGCCCTATTTTTGCTTTCGGATTTCGGGTTCTCTGGGCTCTGGGTTGTGAGGACGAAGAAGAAGAAGCAGAGGGTGGTGGGGGTGGATGCAAGATCACGTGCAAAGCACGTGTCTCACTTAAGTGGAAAGGGAAGAGGGGAAATAGGCCAGCTAAAGAGAAGAACGAGTGGGCCGGCCCAATAGAGAGGAAATGAAAAGGAAAGGCAGGTCTGGTTTGTGAGAAAGAAGAGAGATGAGGCCAGACTGGGCTGCTGGGCCGAGAAGGAGAAGAGGGAGGCACGTTTGGGCTGGCCCAAGGGAAAGAAAAAGAAACAAGAAGAAAAGAGAGAGTGCTGGGCTGGACTCCGTGCATGGGTTGGTCTGTCTTCCTTCTCTTCTTTTTATTTCTTGATCCACAATACTTCTTCTATATCCTTCAACACCTAATTTATCCAGATTTCATTATTTCTACAAAATAAATAAAAACATATTAAAATCCTAATTAATCATTTATTTTAGAGCAAGTATTAGATAATAAAGGGTATAAAAATGTAATAATTTTAGGTTGAACAATTACCCCCATGCCTCAGTTTTGCTCGTCCTCGAGTAAAATAAAACTAGAAATTCTAGAAAAGAAAAATAAAACCCTAACTCACTTATGTAGAAATGACGGTTGTACTCAGCACGTGCAACACGTCCTTTAAACCCCTAGGTTACCCCTAGTAGACTAGAAAGGCCTCGTGAGGGTTTGAAGAAGATATACCCATAAAATCTAGAAAAGAAAACGAAAAAGGAAAAGAGAGACAGAAATAGAAAAGCAGTTTGGGTTTACAAACATAAATGTACATGGAGAAGATTGTGCACATTCTAACTAACCAAATTACCTATGTAGTAAAGATAATGGCCTGCATATAAACAGAATGTACTCATCAAGGCTCTTTACCCCATGGATGACATCAAAGTGCTAATTTTTCACCCCATTATACATCAAAACTTTGAATCCATCGCAGTGTTCATGTGTAAGTGCATCATCATCATAGGGCTTAAGTTTACCAAAATCAGACTCAATCCCACTTGACTGACACAAACTACATTATTGACTTATTAATATAGGAAACAAGCTTTTTCAATAGCAGCATTGTCTCAAAGGATAACACCTAGTAGTACATGCCTCAAAGGATAACGCCTAATAGCGCATGCCTTAAAGGGATACTTGTCATTCCAAATCTTATTTCATTTCCTTTTCTTTCCTTCTTTCTTTTTTTCATTTTTTCATTCTCTTTTTTTTTTGTGTTTCTTTTCCCTTTGGAATGCAAACAAATACCAAAGTAATCATGTCAAAGACAAGTGGGAGAACCAATCACGGAGGACTAAGACCTTCAGATAATGATGATGGTATAAATAAGAATTGGATTACATATCGATAATGAACAATTGGGGTTAGAATTAGGGCTTAGAATGACACACTGAGGACAGAAACCTATCATGCACATCACGCTTACATACAAGTTAAAAATAAAAGCACAGGAAAAAAAGCTAATCAGAATAGTGCGAATCTTCCCCAAAAACAAAAGAAAAATCTTTTTGGATTTTCAAATTTTCAAATTTTTCCCATTTTTTCACATTTTTTATATTCTGTTTTTTCAATCTCAATTTGTTCAATTTTTTTAAACATGGTTTCCTACCCCCACACCTAAATCTCACAATGTCCTCATTGGGAGTGGAAAGAAACAAACAAAAGAAAAAAACTAAAAAGAAAAACAAATATACAAAAAGAAGACTAAGATTCAAAAGAAAGAAAAAGGACATGACTCTAAAACTCAAAAATAAAACAAAAAGAAAGCCACAAATATATATAAAGAAAACAAAATTAAAAGAGGAGATAAAGAGGAACATTTATACCAGGTCAGGTGTTGAATTACACTGAAGCTGTAGCCTTCAGAAATGCACTCAAATAGAGGTATATGGAGCATTAGCCACTCCATATTAAATGCAACAGTGCTATGCAAATTAAAATCTATTAGAGCACGTAGCATCTTAACGAACACAGAAGACCAACTCTCGATAAGATTGAAACGGTAAAGAGAAGAGAGTTGGAACTAAAAAGAGTACATCTACTATGCCAATGAAGCACAAGTAAGGACCCGCTTCAATTTATCAAATAGTTAGACGGGCTCAATTTGAAATCAGATAGATGTACTCATAATTTGCCAGTGAATTGGTCTTTCAGCCTAGAAATGGGATTATCATGAATGAGCAGCCTAGGCAAAATAGTGGGTTCTGAATCCACAAGCCTTTTATCACCAAAATGCGCAAGAGTCTAGTGCAAAATAAAAGTCATAGGCACAAACATCTGAGACTCCACAAATTCAAACTTGCAAGATTCGAAGAGGATGTTAGTTTGGATGAGGTCAAAAGAAAAAGATTCATATTTAACACACAGGCCCACATCCAAACCCATAGTGACATCGAACCCACATGAAAAAGATGTATATTCTATAGCAAGAATATCATCATTAAATTCCAATTTCCACACATGTCTCCTATAAAATAGCTTCTTCTGACTCATCTATTGCATGATGTGCAATGTCAGACTGGATGCCCATATCTAACTCACTAACACTCTTAAGGTCTTCACCCTCCTGAAACTTACAAAAGTCATTCAAAGTGGTGGGTTGGTCGGCTGAAACTAGGACATTATCAATGATTCCCTTAAGTGAGCTAGTGTGGGGTGCAAGGTCTTGTGATAGAGACATAGGGAGATCACTCTCTAGTTCTAAACTAGGTAAAGGCATAACTTCATTCAAGTTAGGCCTAGTAAGATAAGAGGGCTCAAAATCATCATAGAGACTAACTTTAGGTTTAGGAGATCCTAAACCAGAATCAGGCTCATTACAATTCTCCCTACTGTGATGAAAACGTTGAGAATATTCAGCAATTCTCTCTTTCATTATCTCTATCATTTTATCAGTCAATTGATTGATTTTCTTTTCAACACTTGCACATGTAGCATCCACATAATCACGATATGGACAAGTATGAGCATCATGATCAGACGACTCACAGTAATCATAGAAAGCAGGAGACATATACGACTGAAATAGGTCATAGGAAGCTATGAACTGATCCTAGTGGGGAGGATGAATAGGAAAAATGGACTCACCGTGAGTAGGGTAGCTAGAACTCTTGTTAGCTCGTTCAAACGCATAGGTATCCCATCCTAATTTTTCAAAGAAATCCCAAACCTTATCTTGAGTTCTAGATAATAATCCTAGTATACCTCCAGGATAAATAGACTCAATATAACCTCAAGATGTAGAGTTCAAACCCACAACGATAACCTCACAAATTTTCCATTTTGAAAATTTAGATTCAATTGAGCACGATAATCATTTAATCTCGAAAGATAGCTCCAGAAAGCTTCATGCTCGAATTGTGGGAAATGGAAAACTGGCATTCTTGAATTGCTCTCTTTTTTTTCAATTTTAAGAACTTTTCAATTTTTTTGGGATTTTTAAATTTTTTTCTTTTTTTTTAGATATTTGTTTTCCTATTATTGAAAGAAAACGTAATAGGAAAAACAATGACTCTATAAACTAATGACTAAAACTAAAACAAGACACCTAACTAATTAAGTTAACAAAATAAACTAACAAAAAAAAAGCCATATGACCAAAAGAAAAGAAAGACCAAAAAGACTCAAACATCAAAAATTAACCTAACACAAAAAATAGAAAAGAAACACATACACACAAAGCATGTACACCATTTTCTTAAATCAAAAACCTAAAACAAAATTAAAGCTAAAAATAAAAGTCCTAAAATTAGAACTCTATATACATAAAATTCAACACTATCGCAAGGAACATACATATATTTTTTCTAATTTTTTTCCTATTCCCAAACAGTGCAGAAAAATGCAAACATGATATTAATTCCAAAAATCATAGAACAATCTACACAATTCTAAAAAATTCACACAAACTCTAAAAATCATGGAGAATCTAGGAAGAATATCAGTACAGCAAGAATCACACCAGAAACGCTTTAGAAAATTCAAACAGAATGTGAAATTGGTGAAAAATTTACACTGGTCTGATTTTTTTAAGGATCAGTTCTACCTTGTCGCTTTTTGCTGCACATAAACTGAGCTGATTAGTACTGTTTTTTCAGCAACAAATACCCTCTAAAATTTAAAATGAAACTAATGTCAACAAAAATAAAAATCTAAATATTAACTAAATTCAAAAATCAAAACTAAACTAAATTACTAAAATGAAATGAAGACGTAATTAAAACCAAAAATCACAACTATAAAGCCAAAACAAAAACAACTCAAACAACTTGAATACTAAACTACGATTCGATGCAACTAGATTTCACAAAGCATCCCTAGCAATGGTGCCAAAAACTTGTTATGATTTTCCGCAAGCATACGGTTATCGTTGTAGGAATTATGGATGTCGTTCTCAGGGATGAATTGTGAATTTAGATTACAGCTTACTGAAAATAAATTACAACTCAGAATCGACAATTAACTAAGCTCAAGGAATTGAATCTAAACAACCCAAGTCACTAGCATACACTAGTGGGTCTTAATGAATAATAATGTAGATAATACTGAGATGAAACCAAGTACTAACATATATCTAAACATTCTTCACACTTCCAACTTCCACGGTTGATGAACAAACCAACTGATTATTCCCAGCATAAATGTTCAATCGATTCAACCAATATCGAACTCGAGAACCCAGATTTGACAAGCATACAAGAGTTGATGAAGAACTAAACCTGGATCACCCAGGTAGATCCTCAGTGAACACAAGGGAAACAGAAAAACTTGATAAATTTAAACCTCATACCAGCCAAAAGAAACACAAGGGACCTGGAACAAAATTTTAAAACAAACACTGAAATTCAAACTGAAAATTCATTTCAAATTCAACACCCAAGTAGTATTACTTTTCACTCAATTGAAATTAGTCCCAGTGCAATTACATGACCTTTAAAATTCTAAAAACTGAATCTAGAAAACCTAAACTACGAAATTGAAGAAGAAGGAAAAGCTAAAAATGGAGCCACCCGTAATCGACTTCGACCTCCATTAAAAGCTTCGTTCCTTCAGCCTCTTCATTGCCGGTTCGCTCCCTTTATTTCGAGCCCCAATTATGGCTTAGTAACACCCCCGTAATTGCTTGAAACGGCTGAAGAATTGATGAGGATAGATAATGATAGAATGAATGAGGAGAGAGAGAGAGAGGGAGATGAAGAGGCAGAGCATTGGTGGTGGGTGAAGAATAAGAGGAGCCTGCCATGCCCTATTTTTGCTTTGGAATTTTGGGTTCTCTGGGCTCTGGGCTGGGAGGACGAACAAGAAGAAGTGAAAGGGGGTGGGGGTGGATGTGAGATCATGTGGAAGGCACATGTCTCAATTAAGTGGGAAGGCAAGCGGGGAAATAGGCCAGCCAAAGAGATAAGCGAGTGGGCCGGCCCAAAAGAGAGGAAAAGAAAAGGAAAGATAGGTCTGGCATGTGAGAAAGAAGAGGGATTAACCCGGACTGGGCTGCTGGGCCGAGAAGGAGAAGATAGAGGCACGTCTAAGCTGGCCTAAGGGAAAGAAAACGAAATAGGAAAAAAAGAGAGAGAGCTGGGCTGAGCTTCGTCCATGGGCTGGTCCGTCTTCCTTCCCTTGTTGTATATATGCATGTATGTATGTGTGTGTGTGTCTACATATATATATATATATATATATATATATATATATATATATATATATATATCATATATATATATGTGTATATATATATATATATATATA
>JAKOGI010004082.1:0-34286 GCA_029747015.1 Carnegiea gigantea
CGCAGCAGATGAAACGAGAAAGATCGGCGCTTTTAAGGTAGAAAAAAACAACGAAAAGGGGGTGCAACACGAGGACTTCCGAGGAGGTCACCCATCGTAATACTACTCTCGTCCAAGCACGCTTGACTGCGCAGTTCTGATGGGATCCGGTGCATTAATGTTGGGATGATCGCACCCATTAGAATCTGGCGGAACAAATCTTTTATAGAGTGCACGCGGCTGCCGAGTCGCGCATGCGTCGCGCCAAATCTAAAGAGTTCGCAAGTTCGTAACTGACAGCTCGGAAGCGGCGAGCTAAGAGTTCGTTACGGACGGTAGCTCGAACGGCTTCATCGCCCCGTGCGAGCATTGGGTTTCGTCCGTGTGTTGCAGTAAAAAGGGGCCTCTAATGTGGTTTTCAGTGCCAGGCGGCGTCCGTAAAGGAATTTCGGTAATTTCGATTGAACAAGAACGGAAGGCCTGATTTGGAAGCTTTTTCCTCGTCCTGGTCAGTCCTCATCCGGCGGCCGCAGCAAATAAAACGAGAAAGATCGGTGGTTTTGAGAAAGAAAAACAACGAAAAAGGGGTGCAACACGAGGACTTCCCAGGAGGTCACCCATCCCAGTACTACTCTCGCCCAAGCACGCTTAACTGCGGAGTTCTGATGGGATCCGGGGCATTAGTGCTGGTATGATCGCACTCATCGAATTCTTGCGGAACAAATGTTTCATTGAGGGTACGCGACCGCTGAGTTGCGCATAAAGCACGCCGGCTCCAAAGAGGTCGTAAGTTCGTAACTGACAACTCGAAAGAGGCGAGCTAACCGTGCGTTACGGACGGTACCTCGACCACCTTCATCGCCCCGTGCATGCATGGGGTTTCGCCTGTGCGTTGTATTAAAAAACGACCTCTGATGTGGTTTTCAGGGCCTGGACGCGTCCGTAGGGGAATTTCGGTAAGTTCAAGTGAACATGGGCGGAAGGCCTGACTTGGATGCTTTTTCCTCGTCCTGGTCAGTTCTCATCCGACGGCCGCAGCAGATAAAACGAGAAAGATCGACGCTTTTAAGGAAGAAAAAAACAACGAAAAGGGGGTGCAACACGAGGACTTCCCAGGAGGTCACCCATCCTAGTACTACTCTCGTCCAAGCACGCTTAACTGCGCAGTTCTGATGGGATCCGGTGCATTAATGCTGGGATGATCGCACCCATTAGAATCTGGCGGAACAAATCGTTTATAGAGTGCACGCGCCTGCCGAGTCGCACATACATCGCGCCAAATCTAAAGAGTTCGCAAGTTCGTAACTGACAGCTCGGAAGCGGCGAGCTAAGAGTGCGTTACGGACGGTAGCTCGACCGCCTTCATCGCCCCGTGCGAGCATTGTGTTTCGTCCGTGTGTTGCAGTAAAAAGGGGCCTCTAATGTGGTTTTCAGTGCCAGGCGGCGTCCGTAAAGGAATTTCGGTAATTTCGATTGAAAAAGGACGGAAGGCCTGATTTGGATGCTTTTTCCACGTCCTGGTCAGTTCTCATCCGCTGGCCACAGCAAATGAAACGAGAAAGATCGGCGCTTCTAAGAAAGAAAAAAAAACAACGAAAAAGGGGTGCAACACGAGGACTTCCCAGGAGGTCACCCATCCTAGCACTACTCTCTCCCAAGCACGCTTAACTGCGGAGTTCTGATGGGATCCGGTGCATTAGTGCTGGTATGATCGCCCCCGTCGAATTCTTGCGGAACAAATGTTTCATTGAGGGTACGCAGCCGCTGAGTTGCGCATAAAGCACGCCGGCTCCAAAGAGGTCGCAAGTTCGTAACTGACAACTCGGAAGAGGCGAGCTAAGCGTGCGTTACGGATGGTACCTCGACCACCTTCATCGCCCCGTGCATGCATGGGGTTTCGTCCGTGCGTTGCAGTAAAAAGGGGCCTCTGAGGTGTTTTTCAGGGCCATGAGGCGTCCGCAGGGGAATTTCGGTAATTTCGACTGAGCGTAGGCGGATGACCTGATTTGGATGCTTTTTCCACGTCCTGGTCAGTTCTTATCCGCTGGCCGCAGCAAATGAAACGAGAAAGATCGGCGCTTCTAAAAAAGAAAAAAACAACGAAAAAGGGGTGCCACACGAGGACTTCCGAGGAGGTCACCCATCCTAGCACTACTCTCGCCCTAGCACGCTTAACTGCGGAGTTCTGATGGGATCCGGTGCTTCAGTGCTGGTATGATCGCACCCATCGGAATCTGGCGGAACAAGTCTTTTATAGAGTGTACGCGGCTGCCGAGTCGCTCATAGATCGCACCCATTGGATTCTTGCGGAACAGATGTTTCATTGAGGGTGAGCGGCCGTTGAGTTGTGCATACAGCACGCCAGCTCCAAAGAGATCGCAAGTTCGTAACTGGCAGCTCGGAAGCGGCGAGCTAAGAGTGCGTTACGGACCGTAGCTCGACCACCCTCATCGCCCCGTGCGTGCATGGGGTTTCGTCCGTGTGTTGTATTAAAAAACGACCTCTGATGTGGTTTTCAGGGCCTGGACGCGTCCGTAGGGGAATTTCGGCAATTTCAAGTGAACATGGGCGGAAGGCCTGACTTGGATGCTTTTTCCTCGTCCTGGTCTGTTCTCATCCGACGGCCGCAGCAGATGAAACGAGAAAGATCGGCGCTTTTACGGAAGAAAAAAACAACGAAAAGGGGGTGCAACACGAGGACTTCCCAGGAGGTCACCCATCCTAGTACTACTCTCGCCCAAGCACGCTTAACTGCGCAGTTCTGATGGGATTCGGTGCATTAATGCTGGGATGATCGCACCCATTAGAATATGGCAGAACAAATCTTTTATAGAGTGCACGCGGCTGCCGAGTCGCGCATACATCGCGCCAAATCTAAAGAGTTCGCAAGTTCGTAACTCACAGCTCGGAAGCGGCGAGCTAAGAGTTCGTTACGGACGGTAGCTCGACCGCCTTCATCGGCCCATGCGAGCACGGGGTTTCGTCCGTGTGTTGCAGTAAAAAGGGGCCTTTAATGTGGTTTTCAGTGCCAGGCGGCGTCTGTAAAGGAATTTCGGTAATTTGATTGAACAAGGACGGAAGGCCTGATTTGGAAGCTTTTTCCTCGTCCTGGTCAGTCCTTATCCGGCGGCCGCAGCAAATGAAACGAGAAAGATCGGTGGTTTTGAGAAAGAAAAAACAACGAAAAAGGGGTGCAACACGAGGACTTTCCAGGAGGTCACCCAATCCAGTACTACTCTTGCCCAAGCACGCTTAACTGCAGAGTTCTGATGGGATCCGGTGCATTAGTGCTGGTATGATCGCACCCATCGAATTCTTGCGGAACAAATGTTTCATTGAGGGTACGCGGCCACTGAGTTGCGCATTAAGCACGCCGGCTCCAAAGAGGTCGCAAGTTCGTAGCTGACAACTCGGAAGAGGCGAGCTAAGCGTGCGTTACGGACGGTAGCTCGACCACCTTCATCGCCCCGTGCATGCAAGGGGTTTCGTCCGTGCGTTGCAGTAAAAAGGGGCCTCTGATGTGTTTTGCAGGGCCACGAGGCGTCCGTAGGGGAATTTCGGTAATTTCGACTGAACATAGGCGGATGGCCTGATTTGGATGCTTTTTCCACATCCTGGTCAGTTCTTATCCGCTGGCCCCAGCAAATGAAACGAGAAAGATCGGCGCTTCTAAGAAAGAAAAAAACAACGAAAAAGGGGTGCAACACGAGGACTTCCCAAGAGGTCACCCATCCCAGTAATACTCTCGCCCAAGCACGCTTAACTGCGGAGTTCTGATGGGATCCGGTGCATCTGTGCTGGTATGATCGCACCCATCGGAATTTGGCGGAACAAGTCTTTAATAGAGTGAACGCGGCTGCCGAGTCGCTCATAGATCGCGCCAAATCTGAAGAGTTCGCAAGTTCGTAACTGACAGCTCGGAAGCGGCGAGCTAAGAGTGCCTTACGGACGGTAGCTCGACCGCCTTCATCGCCCCGTGCAAGCATTGGGTTTCGTCCGTGTGCTGCAGTAAAAGGGGGCCTCTAATGTGGTTTTCAGTGCTAGGAGGCTTCCGTGGAGGAATTTCGGTAGTTTCGAGTGAACAAGGGCGGAAGGCCTGATTTGAAAGCTTTTTCCTCGTCCCGGTCAGTTCCCATCCGACGGCCGCAGCAAATGAAACGAGAAAGACCGGTGCTCTTAAGAAAGGAAAAAATAACGAAAAAGGGGTGCAACACGAGGACTTCCCAGGGGGTCAGCCATCCTAGTACTACTCCCGCCCAAGCACGCTTAATTGCGCATTTCCGATGGGATACGGTGCATTAGTGCTGGGATGATCGCACCCATTGGATTCTTGCGGAACAAATGTTTCATTGAGGGTGAGTGGCCGTTGAGTTGTGCATACAGCACGCCAGCTCCAAAGAGATCGCAAGTTCGTAACTAGCAGCTCGGAAGCGGCGAGCTAAGAGTGCGTTACGGACGGTAGCTCGACCACCCTCATCGCCCCGTGTATGCATGGGGTTTCGTCCGTGTGTTGTATTAAAAAACGACCTCTGATGTGGTTTTCAGGTCCTGGACGCGTCCGTAGGGGAATTTCGGTAATTTCAAGTGAACATGGGCGGAAGGCCTGACTTGGATGCTTTTTCCTCGTCCAGGTCAGTTCTCATCCGACGGCCGCAGCAGATGAAACGAGAAAGATCGGCGCTTTTAAGGACGAAAAAAACAAGGAAAAGGGGGTGCAACACGAGGACTTCCCAGGAGGTCACCTATCCTAGCACTACTCTCGCCCAAGCACGCTTCACTGCGCAGTTCTGATGGGATCCGGTGCATTAATGCTGGGATGATCGCACCCATTAGAATATGGCAGAACAAATCTTTTATAGAGTGCACGCGGCTGCCGAGTCGCTCATACATCGCGCCAAATCTAAAGAGTTCGCAAGTTCGTAACTCACAGCTCGGAAGCGGCGAGCTAAGAGTGCGTTACGGACGGTAGCTCGACCGCCTTCATCGCCCCGTGCGAGCATCGGGTTTCGTCCGTGTGTTGCAGTAAAAAGGGGCCTCTAATGTGGTTTTCAGTTTCAGGCGGCGTCCGTAAAGAATTTCGGTAATTTCGATTGAACAAGGACGGAAGGGCTGATTTGGAAGCTTTTTCCTCGTCCTGGTCAGTCCTCATCCGGCGGCCGCAGCAAATGAAACGAGAAAGGTCGGTGGTTTTAAGAAAGAAAAAACAACGAAAAAAGGGTGCAACACGAGGACTTCCCAGGAGGTCACCCATCCCAGTACTACTCTCGCCCAAGCACGCTTAACTGTGGAGTTCTGATGGGTTGGATCCGGTGCATTAGTGCCGGAAAGATCGCACCCATCGAATTCTTGCGGAACAAATGTTTCATTGAGGGTACGCGGCCGCCGAGTTGCGCATAAAGCATGCCGGCTCCAAAGAGGTCGCAAGTTCGTAACTGACAACTCAGAAGAGGCGAGCTAAGCGTGCGTTACGGACGGTAGCTCGACCACCTTCATCGCCCCGTGCATGCATGGGGTTTCGTCCGTGCGTTGCAGTAAAAAGGGCCTCTGATGTGTTTTTCAGGGCCACGAGGCGGCCGTAGGGGAATTTCGGTAATTTCGACTGAACATAGGCGGATGGCCTGATTTGGATGCTTTTTCCACGTCCTGGTCAGTTCTAATCCGCTGGCCACAGCAAATGAAACGAGAACGATCGGCGCTTCTAAGAAAGAAAAAAACAACGAAAAAGGGGTGCAACACGAGGACTTCCCTGGAGGCCACCCATCCTAGCACTACTCTCGCCCAAGCACGCCTAACTGCGAAGTTCTGATGGGATCCGGTGCATCAGTGCTGGTATGATCACACCCGTCGAATTCTTGCGGAACAATTGTTTCATTGAGGGTACGCGGCCGCTGAGTTGCGCATAAAGCACGCCAGCTCCAAAAAGGTCGCAAGTTCGTAACTGATAATTCGGAAGAGGCGAGCTAAGCGTGCGTTACGGACGGTAGCTCGACCACCTTCATCGCCCCGTGCATGCATGAGGTTTCGTCCGGGCGTTGCAGTAAAAAGGGGCCTCTGATGTGTTTTTCAGGCCCACGAGGCGTGCATAGGGGAATTTCGGTAATTTCGACTGAACATAGGCGGATGGCCTGATTTGATGCTTTTTCCACGTCCCGGTCAGTTCTTATCCGCTGGCCACAGCAAATGAAACGAGAAAGATCGGCGCTTCTAAGAAAGAAAAAAACAACGAAAAAGGGGTGCAACCCGGGGACTTCCCAGGAGGTCACCCATCCTAGCATTGCTCTCGCAAAAGCACGCTTAACTGCGGAGTTCTGATGGGATCCGGTGCATCAGTTCTGGTATGATCGCACCCATCGGAATCGGGCGGAACAAGTCTTTTATAGAGTGTACGCGGATGCCGAGTCGCTCATAGATCGCGCCAAATCTAAAGAGTTCGCAAGTTCGTAATTGACAGCTCGGAAGCGGCGAGCTAAGAGTGCGTTACGGACGGTAGCTCGACCGCCTTCATCGCCCGGTGCGAGCATTGGGTTTCGTCCGTGTGTTGCAGTAAAAGGGGACCTCTAATGTGGTTTTCAGTGCCAGGAGGCGTCCATGGAGGAATTTCGGTAATTTCGAGTGAACAAAGGCGGAAGGCCTGATTTGAAAGCTTTTTCCTCGTCCCGGTGAGTTCCCATCCGACGGCCGCAGCAAATGAAACGAGAAAGACCGGTGCGTTTAAGAAAGAAAAAAATAACGAAAAAGGGGTGCAACACGAGGACTTCCCAGGGGGTCACCCATCCTAGTACTACTCTCGCCCAAGCACGCTTAATTGCGCATTTCTGATGGGATCCGGTGCATTAGTGCTGGGATGATCGCACCCATTGGATTCTTGCGGAACAAATGTTTCATTGAGGGTGAGCGGCCGTTGAGTTGTGCATACAGCACGCCAACTCCAAAGAGATCGCAAGTTCGTAACTGGCAGCTCGGAAGCGGCGAGCTAAGAGTGCGTTACGGACGGTAACTCGACCACCCTCATCGCCCCGTGCATGCAGGGGGTTTCGTCCGTGTGTTGTATTAAAAAACGACCTCTGATGTGGTTTTCAGGGCCTGGACGCGTCCGTAGGGGAATTTCGGTAATTTCAAGTGAACAAGGACGGAAGGCCTGATTTGGAAGCTTTTTCCTCGTCCTGGTCAGTCCTCATCCGGCGGCCGCAGCAAATGAAACGAGAAAGATCGGTGGTTTTGAGAAAGAAAAAACAACCAAAAAGGAGTGCAACACGAGGACTTCCCAGGAGGTCACCCATCCCAGTACTACTCTCGCCCAAGCACGCTTAACTGCGGAGTTCTGATGGGATCCGGTGCATTAGTGCTGGTATGATCGCACCCATTAGAATCGGGCGGGACAAATCTTTTATAGAGTGCACGCGGCTGCCGAGTAGCTCATACATCGCGCCAAATCTAAAGAGTTCGTAAGTTCATGACTGACAGCTCGGAAGCGGCGAGCGAAGAGTTCGTTACGGACGGTAGCTCGACCGCCTTCATCGCCCCGTGCGAGCACGGGGTTTCGTCCGTGTGTTGCTGTAAAAAGGGGCCTCTAATGTGGTTTTCAGTGCCATGCGGCGTCCGTAAAGGAATTTCGGTAATTTCGATTGAACAAGGACGGAAGGCCTGATTTGGAAGCTTTTTCCTCGTCCTGGTCAGTCCTGATCCGGCGGCCGCAGCAAATGAAACGAGAAAGATTGGTGGTTTTGAGAAAGAAAAAACAACGAAAAAGGGGTGCAACACGAGGACTTCCCAAGAGGTCACCCATCCTAGCACTACTCTCGCCCAACACGAGGACTTGGTTGTTGTTGAGCCGTTGTTGGCTATGATCACCAATTTTGTGTTTTTGTGGATTTTTATTGTGTTGTGATGGGTGGTGTTGTTGGATTGGTCTATATTTATTTTTTGTGGTGTTAGTTTGTATTTATGTGTGATCGTGTTGTTGTTTTGGGTGAGCTTGTGTTTTTGGGAGAGTGTGTTAGCTTGTGTATATTTTTGTCGTCTTTTGTTTTTCTTGTATTTGATTTTGTTTTCTTCATTTTTGTGTGTTGGTGATGACTCGTGGCTCCCAATGAGGACATTGTGAGATTTAGGTGTGGGGGTGGGGTCATCTTCCATTTTTCTTCTTATTTTTGTGAAAATTTTCCATTTTTGTATAACTTTTTCATTTTTTCTGCTTTTTGTACAAATTTTTCTCTTCTTCTTGCATTTGGGGGAGTTTTATACTATTTTGATCAGTCTTGATCCCTGATACCTTGACTGTTAGCTCGTATATAAGTATAATGTGTATGATAGATATTCATCCCCAATCTGTCGTTTTAGACCTCAGTTCTAACCCCAACAGTCCATCGTAATTTTGCAATCCGGTCTTGAATTCATGTATTGTCATCATCCTTCATTCTTAGTCTTCCACAATCGACTCTCCCACTGTCTACTGCACAGTTCCCTTTATATGCGCTGGCACCCCCCTTTTCCAAAGCCAAAAAAAAAAAAAAAAACAAATTCAAGCGCCACTGGGTGTATCCCTTTGAGGCGTGACATGAGTTTGTATTGAAAAAAATAATAATGGAAAGAAAGAAAGTGGGGAAGAAAAGAGTTAGAAATGACAAGTACCCCTTTGAGGCATGCGCTACTGGGTGTTCCCCTTTGAGGCAATACTGCTACTGGGGAAACTTGCTTTCCAGGCTAGCCATTCGAAAAGGTAGCTTGTGTCAGCGGCGTGGGATTGAGTTTGATTTTGGTGGGCTTAGTTTCAGGGTGATGATACACTTGCACACAGGCACAAGGATGGATTCATTATTTTCATGCATCGTGGGGTGAAAAGCTGATGTCTGAATGCAATTCTTTGGGATGATGTGTCCTGAAATGCATATAATGCTTGTGTACAGACTGATAGTTGAGCTACTAGGTGGTTTTGGTTGATCCGAAAGTGTACAGCTCACCCTATTGTATATATTGTGTTTTGTCATTTTTATTTTTCGATTTGTGTTTCTCTTTTCTTTGTTTTTCCTTTTTGAGATTTTGTGGGTATATCTTCTGCAAACCTTCACGAGACCTTACTCGTCCACTTGGGGTAACCAAGGGGTTTAAAGGGCTTATTGCATACGCTAAATGCAACCGTGATTCCTACGAAAGTGAGTTAGTTGTTTACTTCAGTTTTTCTTTTATTTTGCTTGAGGACGAGCAAAAGATAGGTGTGGGGGTGTGTTGAACGGTAAATTTACCTATTTTACGTGCCTCTTTCACCTACTTTTCGCTCGTATGATAACTTAATCTTTAGAATTTTTACTCGTTTTATTTATGTTTTGTAGGAAATAACTCTAAATCGAGCAAACGTCGCGGAAAGGGACAAAGATGGGACAAAACGATGAAAATCAGCGAAAACGGGCAAAACACAGCAGAGAAGGACAGTGCACGGCCGACCTGCAGGGAGGCACGACCGTGCACTGGCGGCAGAAGCCACGCACGGCCAGGCGCACGGCCGTGCGTGGAGGCGCACGGCCAGGCGCACGGCCGTGCGTGGAGGCGCACGGCCGTGCGTCAGGCCTGGGTTCGCGATAAAAGCCCCTTTTTCGGGCGTTCATGGGGGAGTTCGTTCGGGGTTTCTCCTTGGGCGATTCTTAGGGTAGTTTAGGTTAGGTTTATCCAATAAAAACCTCAATAGGAGGATTAGATTAGGATTGTAGTCTGTATTTTGGGATTCAAGCTTGTGGATTTCAAGTTCTTCAATCGATTCAAGCATAAGTTTCCCTCTTCCTTTTCTCTATTTATTTCATTGTTCTTGTTTATGTTTTGTTAGTTTTAATTCTTGTATTTGTTTTGCTTAAGTTTATATGTTTAGTTTTTGTTGTTAATATATGTTATTTACTTGTTTAAATTCGTTTGATTTCATTTCCTTCGCTTTGTTCTTCAAGTTTATGTTCTTGTTTGTTAGTTTAGGTTTTCATGCGTTTTTCATGATTTGTTGGTAGATTGTGTTGGCTTGGATTGTGATTAGCCTCTTGATGGCTAATTGATCTTGTACTAGGCCTAGCCATACCCAATCTATGCCTAGAACCTAGAGTTTTCCTTCACGCCCGCCAAGTGTTCGATGAAATGCCTGAGAGGGTTTTCATCCATATTATTGGGCGATTGACTTATGCTGAGAGGTGAGGTCAATTAGCTAGTGTGGGAGAGGGAATAGCCGAGTTCGGGACATGAAAATAGTATCCGAATCGAGCTAGGTCCGGGGTTGCTAGGTTTGTGGTCTAATTCGCCTAACCCCACGAAAGTAGGTGGTTACACGAGTTAGACTAGCTCATGACCCTTGAGAGAGGGCTTGGGTGGTCTTTGATGGTGCAACCGACCATCTCTTGTTCATAGTATGGTTTGGGTAGGTGAGGACTCATCTTGGTTAGTTAGTTTATCCATTGGTAAAATCACAACTCCAAGTCGTTTGTTTCTGTGTTTATAACGTAGTTTAGTTCCCCCTTTTTCACCCTTCGATCCTGCCTAGCTTGAGACGCTTTAGTTAGCTCTGGTAGTTGAAAACACAATTCCCTGCGGACGACACCCCAAGTACTCAACGATACACCTTGCACTTGGGGTTTATAAATATTAAAACTCTGTTTTTCTCGCAACAAGTTTTTGGCGCAGTTGCCGGGGAATTGGCGTTTTTCAATATTGGGGTTTACTTCAGCATTCGAGACTAGGCCTTTAGAAAATCCAAAAAAATCAAAAAATCAAAAATTTCAAAAAAAAAAAAAAGAGAAAATATGTCTCCTTTCCACTTCCCTCAACATGAGCATGAATTATTTTGGCAATACTATGATAGATTACATGCTTTTCTTGCTCATTGTGGTTATTGCTTCGAGAAGTGGGAATTTTTGAACATGGTCTATGAGGGTGTGACTTGTGAGACCCATGCTCTTTTGGAGCATTGGGACTTCTGTGCTCGAAACGTTGATGAAGCTTGGGAATTACTTGAGTGGTTGGCTAGGGATACTTATGAATTTGAGACTAGTCAATTTACTTCATCCATCCCACCCCCCTGCATTCCTAATTATACACCTCTTGCATGTGAGATCTGCCATCGTTCTGACCATGACAGTGTTTCTTGTCCCTATCGTATTTCTGCTGATGGTTTGCTAGAATTTCTAGTATGATAGAGGCCATGAACAAGTAACAAGTTGAGTTTGCTGAGTTTGTTAATAAATCGAGGGAGTATGACCTATCACCCAAGATTGACCCTAGTTCTAGTGCTCCTAGACTTGATGTCAATCTGTGTGATGATGGTGCGCCCTTTCCTCCTCTAGAGTCCGGACTAGAGGAGGTGCTCGACCCTCCCTTACCTACTCTACCTCTTGTTGCTCCATCCCTACCTAGCACATTTAAGGACAACACTTTGACCTATCCTGATCCACCTTTCCCTTTAACTCAGTCGACGGAGTTCGGGGTAGGTGCGACATCTTGTGTTGGTGCTAGGGTCGATGGGGATGATTTCTATCTTGAGTCAGACGGTACTTGTAGTGAGGTGCAGGATCTTGACAAAATTCTCGAGGGGGAGTCCTGTGTGGATGCTGTGGCTGTAGTTTCATCTAGTCCTGATCTTACTGACCATGTATCCCTCAACTCCCTTGATATTTCTCATGCTTCTTCATGTTCACTACCCTCCTCTTCCCCTGAGTACCATAATTTATCGCTCGTTGCATGTCATGATATGCTTGAGGGGAATGAGATAGACTGTATGGAGTCCCTAGGTGCCTTTAGAGGGTATGACCCCTCCCCTGACCCTTATAGTCTATACCTAGAGGACATGCCTGGAAAAATCATTTTTCCTATTGAATTCAATCATTCTACTGATTTTTCTAAGGCATTTGATAAATTTAGGAGAGCACTTACTATTATTTCTGCATTCCTGTTTAAGTGCTCCTACTTACACTCATCTGAGTTGCAGGCTCAGGTGTTTGATAAACTTTTGCGAGCGTTGACAGCATCTGAGTTGCCGATGCGCGTCCTGAATGCCGCCGAGGAGTGGCTAATGCTCCTCGCGCTTCCCCAACCTCGTCCTAGCGAGGTGTAGTTTGGGTACATTCAGTACCCGACCTGGTATACTCGTTCTCACGCTTCTCCTCCCCCCCTTCTTTTATTTTTCTTTTCTTCCCTTTTTGTTTTTGTTTAGTTGTGAATATTAGGATTGTGTTTTTGGTTGGTGATCATCTTGGGGTAAAACTTGGTTGTTGTTGAGCCGTTGTTGGCTATGATCACCAATTTTGTGTTTTTGTGGATTTTTATTGTGTTGTGATGGGTGGTGTTGTTGGATTGGTCTATATTTATTTTTGGTGGTGTTGGTTTGTATTTATGTGTGATCGTATTGTTATTTTGGGTGAGCTTGTGTTTTTGGGAGAGTGTGTTAGCTTGTGTATATTTTTGTCGTCTTTTGTTTTTCTTGTATTTGATTTTGTTTTCTTCATTTTTGTGTGTTGGTGATGACTCATGGCTCCCAATGAGGACATTGTGGGATTTAGGTGTGGGGGTGGGGTCATCTTCCATTTTTCTTCTTATTTTTGTGAAAATTTTTCATTTTTGTATAACTTTTTCATTTTTTCTCCTTTTTGTACAAATTTTTCTCTTCTTCTTGCATTTGGGGGAGTTTTATACTATTTTGATCAGCCTTGATCCCTGATACCTTGACTGTTAGCTCGTATATAAGTATAATGTGTATGATAGATATTCATCCCCAATCTGTCGTTTTAGTCCTCAGTTCTAACCCCAACAGTCCATCGTAATTTTGCAATCCGGTCCTGAATTCATGTATTGTCATCATCCTTCATTCTTAATCTTCCACAATCGACTCTCCCACTGTCTACTGCACAGTTCCCTTTATATGCGCTGGCACCCCCCTTTTCCAAAGCAAAAAAAAAAAAAACAAATTCAAGCGCCACTGGGTGTATCCCTTTGAGGCGTGACATGAGTTTGTATTGAAAAAAAATAATGGAAAAGAAAAACAAGTGGGGAAGAAAAGAGTTGGAAATGACAAGTACCCCTTTGAGGCATGCGCTACTGGGTGTTACCCTTTGAGGCAATACTGCTACTGGGAAAACTTGCTTTCCAGGCTAGCCATTCGAAAAGGTAGCTTGTGTCAGCTGCGTGGGATTGAGTTTGATTTTGGTGGGCTTAGTTCCAGGGTGATGATACACTTGCACACAGGCACAAGGATGGATTCATTATTTTCATGCGTCGTGGGGTGAAAAGCTGATGTCTGAATGCAATTCTTTGGGATGATGTGTCCTGAAATGCATATAATACTTGTGTACAGACTGATACTTGAGTTACTAGGGGGTTTTGGTTGATCCGAACGTGTACAGCTCACCCTGATGTATACATTGTGTTTTTTCATTTTTATTTTTCGATTTTTGTTTCTCTTGTCTTTGTTTTTCCTTTTTGAGATTTTGTGGGTATATCTTCTGCAAACCCTCACGAGACCTTACTCGTCCACTTGGGGTAACCAAGGGTTTTAAAAGGCTTGTTGCATACGCTAAATGCAACCGTGATTCCTACGAAAGTGAGTTAGTTGTTTACTTCAGTTTTTCTTTTATTTTGCTCGAGGACGAGCAAAAGATAGGTGTGGGGGTGTGTTGAACGATAAATTTACCTATTTTACGTGCCTCTTTCACCTACTTTTCGTTCGTATAATAACTTAATCTTTAGAATTTTTACTCGTTTTATTTATGTTTTGTAGGAAATAACTCTAAATCGAGCAGACGTCGCGGAAAGGGACAAAGATGGGACAAAACGATGAAAATTAGCGAAAACGGGCAAAACACAGCAGAGAAGGACAGTGCACGGCCGACCTGCAGGGAGGCACGACCGTGCACTGGCGGCAGAAGCCACGCACGGCCAGGCGCACGGCTGTCACGGCCGTGCGTGGGGACGCACGGCCGTGCGTCAGGCCTGGGTTCGCGATAAAAGCCCCTTTTTCGGGCGTTCATGGGGGAGTTCGTTCGGGGTTTCTCCTGGGGCGATTCTTAGGGTAGTTTAGGTTAGGTTTATCCAATAAAAACCTCAATAGGAGGATTAGATTAGGATTGTAGTTTGTATTTTGAGATTCAAGCTTGTGGATCTCAAGTTCTTCAATCGATTCAAGCATAAGTTTCCCTCTTCCTTTTCTCTATTTATTTCATTGTTCTTGTTTATGTTTTGTTAGTTTTAATTCTTATATTTGTTTTGCTTAAGTTTATATGTTTAGTTTTTGTTGTTAATATATGTTATTTACTTGTTTAAATTCGTTTGATTTCATTTCCTTCGCTTTGTTCTTCAAGTTCATGTTCTTGTTTGTTAGTTTAGGTTTTCATGAGTTTTTCATGATTTGTTGGTAGATTGTGTTGGCTTGGATTGTGATTAGCCTCTTGATGGCTAATTGATCTTGTACTAGGCCTAGCCATACCCAATCTATACCTAGAACCTAGAGTTTTCCTTCACGCCCGCCAAGTGTTCGATGAAATGCCTGAGAGGGCTTTCATCCATATTATTGGGCGATTGACTTATGCTGAGAGGAGAGGTCAATTAGCTAGTGTGGGAGAGGGAATAGCCGAGTTCGGGACATGAAAATAGTATCCGAATCGAGTTAGGTCCGGGGTTGCTAGTTTTGTGGTCTAATTCGACTAACCCCACGAAAGTAGGTGGTTACGCGAGTTAGACTAGCTCATGACCCTTGAAAGAGGGCTTGGGTGGTCTTTGATGATGCAACCGACCATCTCTAGTTCGTAGTGTGGTTTGGGTAGGTTATGACTCATCTTGATTAGTTAGTTTATCCATTGGTAAAATCATAACTCCAAGTCGTTTGTTTCTGTGTTTATAACGTAGTTTAGTTCTCCCTTTTCACCCTTCGATCCTGCCTAGCTTGAGACGCTTTAGTTAGCTCTGGTAGTTGAAAACACAATTCCCTGCGGACGACACCCCAAGTACTCAACGATACACCTTGTACTTGGGGTTTATAAATATTAAAACTCTGTTTTTCTTGCAACAGTCAGCCATCCTAGTACTACTCTCGCCCAAGCACGCTTAATTGCGCATTTCTGATCGGATCCGGTGCATTAGTGCTGGGATGATCGCACCCATTGGATTCTTGCGGAACAAATGTTTCATTGAGGGTGAGCGGCCGTTGAGTTGTGCATACAGCGCGCCAGCTCCAAAGAGATCGCAAGTTCGTAACTGGCAGCTCGGAAGCGGCGAGCTAAGAGTGCGTTCCGGACGGTAGCTCGACCACCCTCATCGCCCCGTGCATGCATGGGGTTTCGTCCGTGTGTTGCATTAAAAAACGACCTCTGATGGGGTTTTCAGGGCCTGGACGCGTCCGTAGGGGAATTTCGGTAATTTCAAGTGGACATGGGCGGAAGGCATGACTTGGATGCTTTTTCCTCGTCCTGGTCAGTTCTCATCCGACGGCCGCAGCAGATGAAACGAGAAAGATCGGCGCTTTTAAGGACGAAAAAAACAACGAAAAGGGGGTGCAACACGAGGACTTCCCAGGAGGTCACCCATCCTGGTACTACTCTCGCCCAAGCACGCTTAACTGCGCAGTTCTGATGGGATCCGGTGTATTAATGCTGGGATGATCGCATCCATTAGAATCTAGCGGAACAAATCTTTTATAGAGCGCACGCGCCTGCCGAGTCACTCATACATCGCGCCAAATCTAAAGAGTTCGCAAGTTCGTAACTGACAGCTCGGAAGCGGCGAGCTAAGAGTGCATTACGGTCGGTAGCTCGACCGCCTTCATCGCCCCGTGCGAGCATTGGGTTTCGTCCGTGTGTTGCAGTAAAATGGGGCCTCTAATGTGGTTTTCAGTGCCAGGCGTCGTCCGTAAAGGAATTTCGGTAATTTCGATTGAACAAGGACGGAAGGGCTGATTTGGAAGCTTTTTCCTCGTCCTGGTCAGACCTCATCTGGCGGCCGCAGCAAATGATCTGAGAAAGATCGGTGGTTTTGAGAAAGAAAAAAACAACGAAAAAGGGTGCAACACGAGGACTTCCCAGGAGGTCACCCATCCCAGTACTACTCTCGCCCAAGCACGCTTAACTGCGGAGTTCTGATTGGATCCGGTGCATCAGTGCTGGTACGGTCGCACCCATCGAATTCTTGCGGAACAAATTGGTTCATTGAGGTGCGCGCCGCTGAGCTTGCGCATAAAGCACGCCGGCTCCAAAGAGGTCGCAAGTTCGTAGGTGACAACTCGGAAGAGGCGAGCTAAACGTGCGTTACGGACGGTAGCTCGACCACCTTCATCGCTCCGTGCATGCATGGGGTTTCGCCCGTGCGTTGCAGTAGAAAGGGGCCCCTGAAGTGTTTTTCAGGGCCACGAGGTGTCCGTAGGGGAATTTCGGTAATTTCGACTGAACATAGGCGGATGGCCTGAATTGGATGCTTTTCCACGTCCTGGCCAGTTCTTATCCGCTGGCCACAGCAAATGAAACGAGAAAGATCGGCGCTTCTAAGAAAGGAAAAAACAACGAAAAAGGGGTGCAACACGAGGACTTCCCAGGAGGTCACCCATCCGAGTACTACTCTCGCCCAAGCACGCTTAACTGCGGAGTTCTGATGGGATCCGGTGCATTAGTGCTGGTATGATCGCACCCATCGAATTCTTCCGGAACAAATGTTTCCTTGAGGGTACGCGGCCGCTGAGTTGCGCATAAAGTACGCCGGATCCAAAGAGGTCGCAAGTTCGTAGCTGACAACTCGGAGGAGGCGAGCTAAGCGTGCGTTACGGACGGGAGCTCGACCACCTTCATCGCCCCGTGCATGCATGGGGTTTCGTCCGTGCGTTGCAGTAAAAAGGGGCCCCTGATGTGTTTTTCAGGGCCACGAGGCGTCCGTAGGGGAATTTCGGTAATTTCGACTGAACATAGGCTGATGGCCTGATTTGGATGCTTTTTCCACGTCCTGGCCATTTCTTATCCGCTGGCCACAGCAAATGAAACCAGAAAGATCGGCGCTTCTAAGAAAGAAAAAAACAACGAAAAAGGGGTGCAACACGAGGACTTCCCAGGAGGTCACCCATCCCAGTACTACTCTCGCCCAAGCACGCTTAAGTGCGGAGTTCTGATGGGATCCGGCGCATTAATGCGGGTATGATCGCACCCATCGAATTCTTGCGGAACAAATGTTTCATTGAGGGTGCGCGGCCGCTGAGTTGCGCATAAAGCACGCCGGCCCCAAAGAGGTCCCAAGTTCGTAGCTGACAACTCGGAAGAGGCGAGCTAAGCGTGCGTTACGGACGGTAGCACGACCACCCTCATCGCCCCGTGCATGCATGGGGTTTCGTCCGTGTCTTGTATTAAAAAACGACCTCTGATGTGGTTTTCAGGGCCTGGACGCGTCCGTAGGGGAATTTCGGTAATTTCAAGTGAACATGGGCGGAAGGCTTGACTTGGATGCTTTTTCCTCCTCCTGGTCAGTTCTTATCCGACGGCCGCAGCAAATGAAACGAGAAAGATCGGCGCTTCTAAGAAAGAAAAAAACAACGAAAAAGGGGTGCAACACGAGGACTTCCCAGGAGGTCCCCCATCCTAGCACTACTCTCGCCCAAGCACGCTTAACTGCGGAGTTCTGATGGGATCCGGTGCATCAGTGCTGGTATGATCGCACCCATCGGAATCTGGCAGAACAAGTCTTTTATAGAGTGTACGCGGCTGCTGATTTTCGAGTGAACAAGGGCGAAGGCCTGATTTGAAAGCTTTTTCCTCGTCCCGGTCCAGTTTCCCATCCGAAGCCCGCAGCAAATGAAAGGAGAAACGGAAAGACTGGTGCTTTTAAGAAAAAAAAATAACGAAAAAAGGGGTTCAAACAGGACTTCCTAAGGGGGGGGCACCCATCCCAGTATCTACTCTCGCCCAGCCACGCTTTATTGCGCATCCTTCTGATGGATCCGGTGCATTTGTGCTGTATGATCGCACCCATTGGATTCTTGCGGAACATGTTTCAATTGAGGGTGAGCGGCCGTTGAGTTATGCATACACACGCCCTCCAAAGAGATCGCAAGTTCTAACTGGCAGCTCGGAAGCGGCGAGCTAAGGGTGCGTTACGGACGGTACTCTCCCCGTGAATGCATGGGGTTCGTCCGTGTGGTTTGCAGTAAAAGGGCCTCTGATGTGTTTTTTTCAAGCCCCGAGGCTTCGTAGGGGAAATTTCAGTAATTTCGACTGAACGTACGCGGATGGCCTGATTTGGATGCTTTTTCCACGTCCTGGTCAGTTCTTATCCGCTGGCCACAGCAAATGAAGCGAGAAAGATCGGCACTTCTAAGAAAGGAAAAAACAACGAAAAAGGGGTGTAACACGAGGACTTCCCAGGAGGTCACCCATCCTAGCACTACTCTCGCCCAAGTACGCTTAACTGCGCAGTTCTGATGGGATCCGGTGCATCAGTGCTGGTATGATCGCGCCCATCGGAATTTGGCGGAACAAGTTTTTTATAGAGTGTAAGCGGCTGCCGAGTCGCTCATAGATCGCGCCAAATCTAAAGAGTTCGCAAGTTCGTAACTGACAGCTCGGAAGCGGCGAGCTAAGAGTTCGTTACGGACGGTAGCTCGGCCGCCTTCATCGCCCCGTGCGAGCATTGGGTTTCGTCCGTGTGTTGCAGTAAAAAGGGGCCTCTAATGTGGTTTTCAGTGACAGGAGGCGTCCGTGGAGGAATTTCGGTAATTTCGAGTGAACAAGTGCGGAAGGCCTGATTTGAATGCTTTTTCCTCGCCCCGGTCAGTTCCCATCCGACGGCCGCAGCAAGTGAAACGAGAAGGACCGGAGCTTTTAAGAAAGAAAAAAATAACGAAAAAGGGGTGCAACACGAGGACTTCCAAGGGGGTCACCCATCCTAGTACTACTCTCGCCCAAGCACGCTTAATTGCGCATTTCTGATGGGATCCGGTGCATTAGTGCTGGATGATCGCACCCATTGGATTCTTGCGGAACAAATGTTTCATTGAGGGTGAGCGGCCGTTGAGTTGTGCAAATAGCACGCCAGCACCAAAGAGATCGCGAGTTCGTAACTGGCAGGTCGGAAGCGGCGAGCTAAGAGTGCGTTACGGACGGTAGCTCGACCGCCCTCATCGCCCCGTGCATGCCTGGGGTTTCGTCTGTGTGTTGTATTAAAAAACGACCTCTGATGTGGTTTTCAGGGCCTGGACGCGTCTGTAGGGTAATTTCGGTAATTTCAAGTGAACATGGGCGGAAGGCCTGACTTGCATGCTTTTTCCTCGTCCTGGTCAGTTCTCATCCGACGGCCGCAGCAGATGAAACGAGAAAAATCGGCGCTTTTAAGGAAGAAAAAAACAACGAAAAGGGGGTGCAACACGAGGACTTCCCAGGAGGTCACCCATCCTAGTACTACTCTCGCCCAAGCACGCTTAACTGCGCAGTTCTGATGGATCCGGTGCATTAATGCTGGGATGATCGCACCCATTAGAATCTGGCGGAACAAATCTTTTATAGAGTGCACGCGCCTGCCGAGTCGCTTATACATCGCGCCAAATCTAAAGAGTTCGCAAGTTCGTAACTGACAGCTCGGAAGCGGCGAGCTAATCGTTGCGGACGGTAGCTCGACCGCCTTCATCGGCCCGTGCGAGCATTGGGTTTCGTCCGTGTGTTGCAGTAAAAAGGGGCCTCTAATGTGGTTTTCAGTGCCAGGCGGCGTCCGTAAAGGAATTTCGGTAATTTCAGGTGAACATGGGCGGAAGGCCTGAGTTGGATGATTTTTTCCTCGTCCTGGTCAGTTCTCATCCGACGGCCGCAGCAGGTGAAACGAGAAAGATCGGCTCTTTTAAGGAAGAAAAAAACAACGAAAAGGAGGTGCAACACGAGGACTTCCCAGGAGGTCACCCATCCTAGTACTACTCTCGCCCAAGCACACTTGACTGCGCAGTTCTGATGGGATCCGGTGCATTAGTGCTGCGATGATCGCGCCCGTTGGATTCCGACGGAACAAATCTTTTATAGAGCGTACGCGGCTGCCGAGTGGCGCATACAGCGCGCCAAATCTAAAGAGGTCGCAAGTTCGTAACTGACAGCTCGGAAGCGGCGAGCTAAGAGTTCGTTACGGACGGAAGCTCGACCGCCTTCATCGCCCCGTGCGAGCATTGGGTTTCGTCCGTGTGTTGCAGTAAAAAGGGGCCTCTAATGTGGTGTTCAGTGCCAGGCGGCGTCCGTAAAGGAATTTCGGTAATTTCGATTGAACAAGGACGGAAGGACTGATTTGGAAGCTTTTTCCTCGTCCTGGTCAGTCCTCATCCGGCGGCCGCAGCAAATGAAACGAGAAAGATCGGTGGTTTTGAGAAAGAAAAAACAACGAAAAAGGTGTGCAACATGAGGACTTCCCAGGAGGTCACCCATCCCAGTACTACTCTCGCCCAACCACGCCTAACTGTGGAGTTCTGATGGGATCCGATGCATTAGTGCTGGTATGATCGCACCCATCGAATTCTTGCGGAACAAATGTTTCATTGCGGGTACGCGGCCGCTGAGTTGCGCATAAAGCACGCCGGCTCCAAAGAGGCCGCAAGGTCGTAACTGACAACTCGAAAGAGGCGAGCTAAGCGTGCGTTACGGACGGCAGCTCGACAACCATCATCGCCCCGTGCATGCATGGGGCTTCGTCCGTGCGTTGCAGTAGAAAGGGGCCCCTGATGTGTTTTTCAGGGCCACGAGGCGTCCGTAGGGGAATTTCGGTAATTTCGACCGAACATAGGCGGATGGCCTGATTTGGATGCTTTTTCCACGTCCTGGTCAGTTCTTATCCGCTGGCCACAGCAAATGAAACGAGAAAGATCGGCGCTTCTGAGAAAGAAAAAAACAACGAAAAAGGGGTGCAACATGAGGACCTCCCAAGAGGTCACCCATCCTAGCATTACTCTCGCCCAAGCACGCTTAACTGCGGAGTTCTGATGAGATCCGGTGCATCAGTGCTGGTATGATCGCACCCATCGGAATCTGGCGGAACAAGTCTTTTATAGAGTGTACAGCGGCTGCCGAAGTCGCTTATAGATCGCGCCAAATCGAAGAGTTCGCAGTCGTAACTGGCAGCTCGGAAGCGGCGAGCTAAGAGTGCGTTACGGACGGTAGCTCGACCGCCTTCATCGCCCCGTGCGAGCATTGGGTTTCGTCCGTGTTTGCAGTAAAAAGGGGCCTCTAATGTGGTTTTCAGTGCCAGGAGGCGTCCGTGGAGGAATTTCGGTAATTTCGAGCGAACAAGTGCGGAAGGCCTGATTTGAATGCTTTTTCCTCGCCCCAGTCAGTTCCCATCCGACGGCCGCAGCAAGTGAAACGAGAAGGACCGGAGCTTTTAAGAAAGAAAAAAATAACGAAAAAGGGGTGCAACACGAGGACTTCCAAGGGGGTCACCCATCCTAGTACTACTCTCGCCCAAGCACGCTTAATTGCGCATTTCTGATGGGATCCGGTGCATTATTGCTGGGATGATCGCACCCATTGGATTCTTGCGGAACAAATGTTTCATTGAGGGTGAGCGGCCGTTGAGTTGTGCAAACAGCACGCCAGCACCAAAGAGATCGCGAGTTCGTAACTGGCAGGTCGGAAGCGGCGAGCTAAGAGTGCGTTACGGACGGTAGCTCGACCGCCCTCATCGCCCCGTGCATGCATGGGGTTTCGTCTGTGTGTTGTATTAAAAAACGACCTCTGATGTGGTTTTCAGGGCCTGGACGCGTCTGTAGGGTAATTTCGGTAATTTCAAGTGAACATGGGCGGAAGGCCTGACTTGCATGCTTTTTCCTCGTCCTGGTCAGTTCTCATCCGACGGCCGCAGCAGATGAAACGAGAAAGATCGGCGCTTTTAAGGAAGAAAAAAACAACGAAAAGGGGGTGCAACACGAGGACTTCCCAGGAGGTCACCCATCCTAGTACTACTCTCGCCCAAGCACGCTTAACTGCGCAGTTCTGATGGGATCCGGTGCATTAATGCTGGGATGATCGCACCCATTAGAATCTGGCGGAACAAATCTTTTATAGAGTGCACGCGGCTGCCGAGTCGCTCATACATCGCGCCAAATCTAAAGAGTTCGCAAGTTCGTAACTGACAGCTCGGAAGCGGCGAGCTAAGAGTTCGTTGCGGACGGTAGCTCGACCGCCTTCATCGCCCCGTGCGAGCATTGGGTTTCGTCCGTGTGTTGCAGTAAAAAGGGGCCTCTAATGTGGTTTTCAGTGCCAGGCGGCGCCCGTAAAGGAATTTCGGTAATTTCAGGTGAACATGGGCGGAAGGCCTGAGTTGGATGGTTTTTCCTCGTCCTGGTCAGTTCTCATCCGACGGCCGCAGCAGGTGAAACGAGAAAGATCGGCGCTTTTAAGGAAGAAAAAAACAACGAAAAGGAGGTGCAACACGAGGACTTCCCAGGAGGTCACCCATCCTAGTACTACTCTCGCCCAAGCACACTTGACTGCGCAGTTCTGATGGGATCCGGTGCATTAGTGCTGCGATGATCGCACCCGTTGGATTCCGACGGAACAAATCTTTTATAGAGCGTACGCGGCTGCCGAGTGGCGCATACAGCGCGCCAAATCTAAAGAGGTCGCAAGTTCGTAACTGACAGCTCGGAAGCGACGAGCTAAGAGTTCGTTACGGACGGAAGCTCGACCGCCTTCATCGCCCCGTGCGAGCACTGGGTTTCGTCCGTGCGTTGCAGTAAAAAGGGGCCTCTAATGTGGTTTTCAGTGCCAGGCGGCGTCCGGAAAGGAATTTCGGTAATTTCGATTGAACAAGGACGGAAGGCCTGATTTGGAAGCTTTTCCTCGTCCTGGTCAGTCCTCATCCGGCGGCCGCAGCAAATGAAACGAGAAAGATCGGTGGTTTTGAGAAAGAAAAAACAACGAAAAAGGTGTGCAACATGAGGACTTCCCAGGAGGTCACCCATCCCCGTACTACTCTCGCCCAACCACGCTTAACTGCGGAGTTCTGATGGGATCCGGTGCATTAGTGCTGGTATGATCGCACCCATCGAATTCTTGCGGAACAAATGTTTCATTGCGGGTACGCGGCCGCTGAGTTGCGCATAAAGCACGCCGGCTCCAAAGAGGCCGCAAGGTCGTAACTGACAACTCGAAAGAGGCGAGCTAAGCGTGCGTTACGGACGGCAGCTCGACTACCATCATCGCCCCGTGCATGCATGGGGTTTCGTCCGTGCGTTGCAGTAGAAAGGGGCCCCTGATGTGTTTTTCAGGGCCACCGGGCGTCCGTTGGGGAATTTCGGTAATTTCGACTGAACATAGGCGGATGGCCTGATTTGGATGCCTTTTCCACGTCCTGGTCAGTTCTTATCCGCTGGCCGTAGCAAATGAAACGGGAAAGATCGGCGCTTCTAGGAAAGAAAAAAACAACGAAAAAGGGGTGCAACACGAGGACTTCCCAAGAGGTCACCCATCCTAGCACTACTCTCGCCCAAGCACGCTTAACTGCGGAGTTCTAATGGGTTCTGGTGCACCAGTGCTGATATGATCGCACCCATCGGAATCTGGCAGAACAAGTCTTTTGTAGAGTGTACGCGGCTGCCGAGTCGCTCATAGATCGCCCCAAATCTAAAGAGTTCGCAAGTTCGTAACTGACAGCTCGGAAGCGGCGAGCTAAGAGTGCGTTACGGACGGTAGCTCGACCGCCTTCATCGCCCCGTGCGAGCGTTGGGCTTCGTCCGTGTGTTGCAGTAAAAAGGGGCCTCTAATGTGGTTTTCAGTGCCAGGAGGCGTCCGTAGAGGAATTTCGGTAATTTTGAGTGAACAAGTGCGGAAGGCCTGATTTGAATGCTTTTTCCTCGCCCCGGTCAGTTCCCATCCGACGGCCGCAGCAAGTGAAACGAGAAGGACCGGAGCTTTTAAGAAAGAAAAAAATAACGAAAAAGGGGTGCAACACGAGGACTTCCCAGGGGGTCACCCGTCCTAGTACTACTCTCGCCCAAGCACACTTAACTGCGCATTTCTGATGGGATCAGGTGCATTAGTGTTGGGATGATCGCACCCAATGGATATTTGCGGAACAAATGTTTCATTGAGGGTGAGCGGTTGTTGAGTTGTGCATACAGCACGCCAGCTCCAAAGAGATCGCAAGTTCGTAACTGGCGGCTCGGAAGCGGCGAGCTAAGAGTGCGTTACGGTCGACCACCCTCATCGTCCCGTGCATGCATGGGGTTTCGTCCGTGTGTTGTATTAAAAAACGACCTCTGATGTGGTCTTCAGGGCCTGGACGCGTCCGTAGGGGAATTTCGGTAATTTCAAGTGAGCATGGGCGGAAGGCCTGACTTGGATGCTTTTTCCTCGTCCTGGTCAGTTCTCATCCGACGGCCGCAGCAGATGAAACGAGAAAGATCGCCGCTTTTAAGGAAGAAAAAAACAACGAAAAGGGGGTGGAACACGAGGACTTCCCAGGAGGTCACCCATCCTAGTACTACTCTCGCCCAAGCACGCATAACTGCGCGGTTCTGATGGGATCCGTTGCGTTAATGCTGGGATGATCGCACCCATTAGAATCTGGCGGAACAAATCTTTTATAGAGTGCACGCGGCTGCCGAGTCGCTCGTAGATCGCGCCAAATCTAAAGATTTCGCAGGTTCGTAACTGACAGCTCAGAAGCGGCGAGCTAAGAGTTCGTTACAGACGGTAGCTCGACCGCCTTCATCTCCCCGTGCGAGCATTGGGTTTCGTCCGTGTGTTGCAGTAAAAAGGGGCCTCTAATGTGGTTTTCAGTGCCAGGCGGCGTCCGTAAAGGAATTTCGGTAATTTCGATTGAACAAGGACGGAAGGCCTGATTTGGAAGCTTTTTCCTCGTCCTGGTCAGTCCTCATCCGGCCGCCGCAGCAAATGAAACGAGAAAGATCGGTGGTTTTGAGAAAGAAAAAACAACGAAAAAGGGGTGCAACACGAGGACTTCCCAGGAGGTCACCCATCCCAGTACCACTCTCGCCCAAGCACGCTTAACTGCGGAGTTCTGATGGGATCCGGTGCATTAGTGCTGGTATGATCGCACCCATCGAATTCTTGCGAAACAAATGTTTCATTGAGGGTACGCGGCCGCTGAGTTGCGCATAAAGCACGCCGGCTCCAAAGAGGTCGCAAGTTCGTAACTGACAACTCGGAAGAGGCGAGCTAAGCGTGCGTTACGGACGGTAGCTCGACCACCTTCATCGCCCCGTGCATGCATGGGGTTTCGTCCGTGCGTTGCAGTAAAAAGGGGCCTCTGATGTGTTTTTCAGGGCCACGAGGCGTCCGTAGGGGAATTTCGATAATTTCGACTGAACATAGGCGGATGGCCTGATTTGGATGCTTTTTCCACGTCCTGGTCAGTTCTTATCCGCTGGCCGCAGCAAATGAAACGAGAAAGATCGGCGCTTCTAAGAAAGAAAAAAAACAACGAAAAAGGGGTGCAACACGAGGACTTCCCAGGAGGTCACCCATCCTAGCACTACTCTCGCCCAAGCACGCTTAACTGCGGAGTTCTGATGGGATCCGGTGCATCAGTGCTGGTATGATCGCACCCATCGGAATCTGGCGGAACAAGTCTTTTATAGAGTGTACCGGCTGCCGAGTCGCTCATAGATCGCGCCAAATCTAAGGAGTTCGCAAGTTCGTAACTGGCAGCTCGGAAGCGGCGAGCTAAGAGTACGTTACGGACGGTAGCTCGACCACCCTCATCGCCCCGTGCATGCTTGGGGTTTCGTCCGTGTGTTGTATTAAAAAACGACTTCTGATGTGGTTTTCAGGGCCTGGACGCGTCCGTAGGGGAATTTCGATAATTTCAACTGAACATAGGCGGATGGCCTGATCTGGATGCTTTTTCCACGTCCTGGTCAGTTCTTATCCGCTGGCCGTAGCAAATGAAACGAGAAAGATCGGCGCTTCTAGGAAAGAAAAAAACAACGAAAAAGGGGTGCAACAAGAGGACTTCCCAGGAGGTCACCCATCCTAGCACCACTCTCGCCCAAGCACGCTTAACTGCGGAGTTCTGACGGGATCCGGTGCATCAGTGCTGATATGATCGCCCCCATCGGAATCTGGCGGAACAAGTCTTTTATAGAGTGTACGCGGCTGCCGAGTCGCTCATAGATCGCGCCAAATCTAAAGAGTTCGCAAGTTCGTAACTGACAGCTCGGAAGCGGCGAGCTAAGAGTGCGTTACGGACGGTAGCTCGACCGCCTTCATCGCCCCGTGCGAGCATTGGGTTTCGTCCGTGTGTTGCCGTAAAAAGGGGCCTCTAATGTGGTTTTCAGTGCCAGGAGGCGTCCGTGGAGGAATTTCGGTAATTTCGAGTGAACAAGGGCGGAAGGCCTGATTTGAAAGCTTTTTCCTCGCCCCGGTCAGTTCCCATCCGACGGCCGCAGCAAATGAAACGAGAAAGACCGGTGCTTTTAAGAAAGAAAAAAATAACGAAAAAGGGGTGCAACACGAGGACTTCCCAGGGGTCACCCATCCTAGTACTACTCTCGCCCAAGCACGCTTAATTGCGCATTTCTGATGGGATCCGGTGCATTAGTGCTGGGATGATCGCACCCTTTGGATTCTTGCGGAACAAATGTTTCATTGAGGGTGAGCGGCTGTTGAGTTGTGCATACAGCGCGCCAGCTCCACAGAGATCGCAAGTTCGTAAGTGGCAGCTCGGAAGCGGCGAGCTAAGAGTGCGTTACGGACGGTAGCTCGACCACCCTCATCACCCCGTGCATGCATGGGGTTTCGTCCGTGTGTTGTATTAAAAAACAACCTCTGATGTGGTTTTCAGGGCCTGGACGCGTCCGTAGGGGAATTTCGGTAATTTCAAGTGAACATGGGCAGAAGGCCTGACTTGGATGCTTTTTCCTCGTCCTGGTCACTTCTCATCCGACGGCCGCAGCAGATGAAACGAGAAAGATGGGCGCTTCTAAGGAAGAAAAAAACAACGAAAAGGGGGTGCGACACGAGGACTTCCGAGGAGGTCACCCATCCTAGTACTACTCTCGCCCAAGCACGCTTAACTGCGCAGTTCTGATGGGATCCGGTGCATTAATGCTAGGATGATCGCACCCATTAGAATCTGGCGGAACAAATCTTTTATAGAGTGCACGCGGCTGCCGAGTCGCTCATACATCGCGCCAAATCTAAAGAGTTCGCAAGTTCGTAACTGACAGCTCGGAAGCGGCGAGCTAAGAGTTCGTTACGGACGGTAGCTCGACCGCCTTCATCGCCCCGTGCGAGCACGGGGTTTCGTCCGCGTGTTGCAGTAAAAAGGGGTCTCTAATGTGGTTTTCAGTGCCAGGCGGCGTCCGTAAAGGAATTTCGGTAATTTCGATTGAACAAGGACGGAAGGCCTAATTTGGAAGCTTCTTCCTCGTCCTGGTCAGTCCTCCTCCGGCGGCCGCAGCAAATGAAACGCGAAAGATCGGTGGTTTTGAGAAAGAAAAAACAACGAAAAAGGGGTGCAACACGAGGACTTCCCAGGAGGTCACCCATCGCAGTACTACTCTCGCCCAAGCACGCTTAACTGCGGAGTTCCGATGGGATCCGGTGCATTAGTGCTGGTATGATCGCACACGTCGAATTCTTACGGAACAAATGTTTCATTGAGGGTACGCGGCCGCTGAGTTGCGCATAAAGCACGCCGGCTCCAAAGAGGTCGCCAGTTCGTAACTGAAAACTCGGAAGAGGCGAGCTAAGCGTGCGTTACGGACGGTAGCTCGACCACCTTCATCGTCCCGTGCATGCATGGGGTTTCGTCCGTGCGTTGCAGTAAAAAGGGGCCTCTGATGTGTTTTTCAGGGCCACGAGGCGTCCGTAGTGGAATTTCGGTAATTTCGACTGAACATAGGCGGATGGCCTGATTTGGATGCTTTTTCCACGTCCTGGTCAGTTCTTATCCGCTGGCCACAGCAAATGAAACGAGAAAGATCGGCGCTTCTAAGAAAGAAAAAAACAACGAAAAGGGGTGCAACACGAGGACTTCCCAGGAGGTCACCCATCCTAGCACTACTCTCGCCCAAGCACGCTTAACTGCGGAGTTCTGATGGGATCCGGTGCATCAGTGCTGGTATGATCGCACCCATCGAATCTGGCGGAACAAGTCTTTTATGGAGTGTACGCGGCTGCCGCGTCGCTCATAGATCGCGCCAAATCTAAAGAGTTCGCAAGTTCGTAACTGGCAGCTCGGAAGCGGCGAGCTAAGAGTGCGTTACGGACGGTAGCTCGACCGCCTTCATCGCCCTGTGCGAGCATTGGGTTTCGTCCGCGTGTTGCAGTAAAAAGGGGCCTCTAATGTGGTTTTCAGTGCCAGGAAGCGTCCGTGAAGGAATTTCGGTAATTTCGAGTGAACAAGGGCGGAAGGACTGATTTGAAAGCATTTTCCTCGCCGCGGTCAGTTCCCATCCGACGGCCGCAGCAAATGAAACGAGAAAGACCGGTGCTTTTAAGAAAGAAAAAAATAGCGAAAAAGGGGTGCAACACGAGGACTTCCCAGGGGGTCACCCATCCTAGTACTACTCTCGCCCAAGCACGCTTAATTGCGCATTTCTGATGGTATCCGGTGCATTAGTGCTGGGATGATCGCACCCATTGGATTCTTGCGGAACAAATGTTTCATTGAGGGTGAGCGGCCGTTGAGTTGTGCATACAGCACACCAGCTCCAAAGAGATCGCAAGTTCGTAACCGGCAGCTCGGAAGCGGCGAGCTAAGAGTGCGTTACGGACGGTAGCTCGACCACCCTCATCGCCCCGTGCATGCATGGGGTTTCGTCCGTGTGTTGTATTAAAAAACGACCTCTAATGTGGTTTTCAGGGCCTGGACGCGTCCGTAGGGGAATTTCGGTAATTTCAAGTGAACGTGGGCGGAAGGCCTGACTTGGATGCTTTTTCCTCGTCCTGGTCAGTTCTCATCCGACGGCCGCAGCAAATGAAACGAGAAAGATCGGTGCTTTTAAGGAATAAAAAACAACGAAAAGGGGGTGCAACATGAGGACTTCCCAGGAGGTCGCCCATCCTAGTACTACTCTCGCCCCAGCATGCTTAACTGCGCAGTTCTGATGGGATCCGGTGCATTAATGCGGGGATGATCGCACCCATTAGAATCTGGCGGAACAAATCTTTTATAGAGTGCACGCGGCGGCCGAGTCGCTCATACATCGCGCCAAATCTAAAGAGTTCGCAAGTTCGTAACTGACAACTCGGAAGCGACGAGCTAAGAGTTCGTTACGGACGGTAGCTCGACCGCCTTCATCGACCCGTGCGAGCATTGGGTTTCGTCCGTGTGTTGCAGTAAAAAGGGGCCTCTAATGTGGTTTTCAGTGCCAGGCGGCGTCCGTAAAGGAATTTCGGTAATTTCGATTGAACAAGGACGGAAGTCCTGATTTGGAAGCTTTTTCCTCGTCCTGGTCAGTCCTCATCCGGCGGCCGCAGCAAATGAAACGAGAAAGATCGGTGGTTTTGAGAAAGAAAAAACAACGAAAAAGGGGTGCAACACGAGGGCTTCCCAGGAGGTCACCCATCCCAGTACTACTCTCGCCCAAGCACGCTTAACTGCGGAGTTCTGATGGGATCCGGTGCATTAGAGCTGGTATGATCGCACCAATCGAATTCTTGCGGAACAAATGTTTCATTGAGGGTACGCGGCCGCTGAGTTGCGCATAAAGCACGCCGGCTCCATGGAGGTCGCAAGTTCGTAACTGACAACTCGGAAGAGGCGAGCTAAGCGTGCGTTACGGACGGTGACTCGACCAAATTCATCGCCCCGTGCATGCATGGGGTTTCGTCCGTGCGTTGCAGTAAGAAGGGTCATCTGATGTGTTTTTCAGGGCCACGAGGCGTCCGTAGGGGAATTTCGGTAATTTCGACTGAACATAGGCGGATGGCCTGATTTGTATGCTTTTTCCACGTCCTGGTCAGTTCTTATCCGCTGGCCACAGCAAATGAAACGAGAAAGATCGGCGCTTCTAAGAAAGAAAAAAACAACGAAAAAGGGGTGCAACACGAGGCCTTCCCAGGAGGTCACCCATCCTAGCACTACTCTCGCCCAAGCACGCTTAACTGCGGAGTTCTGACGGGATCCGCTGCATCAGTGCTGGTATGATCGCGCCAATCGGAATCTGGCGGAACAAGTCTTTTACAGAGTGTACGCGGCTGCTGAGTCGCTCATAGATCGCGCCAAATCTAAAGAGTTCGCAAGTTCGTAACTGACAGCTCGGAAGCGGCGAGCCAAGAGTGCGTTACGGACGGTAGCTCGACCGCCTTCATCGCCCCGTGCGAGCATTGGGTTTCGTCCGTGTGTTGTAGTAAAAAGGGGCCTCTAATGTGGTTTTCAGTGCCAGGAGGCATCCACGGAGGAATTTCGGTAATTTCGAGTGAACAAGGGCGGAAGGCCTGATTTGAAAGCTTTTTCCTCGCCCAGGTCAGTTCCCATCCGACGTCCGCAGCAAATGAAACGAGAAAGACAGATGCTTTTAAGAAAGAAAAAAATAATGAAAAAGGGGTGCAACACGAGGACTTCCCAGGGGGTCACCCATCCTAGTACTACTCTCGCCCAAGCACGCTTAATTGCGCATTTCTGATGGGATCCGGTGCATTAGTGCTGGTATGATCGCACCCTTCGATTTCTTGCGGAACAAATGTTTCATTGAGGGTGAGCGGCCGTTGAGTTGTGCATACAGCACGCCGGCTCCAGAGAGATCGCAAGTTCGTAACTGGCAGCTCGGAAGCGGCGAGCTAAGAGTGCGTTACGGACGGTAGCTCGACCTCCCTCATCGCCCCGTGCATGCATGGGGTTTCGTCCGTGTGTTGTATTAAAAAACGACCTCTGATGTGGTTTTCAAGGCCTGGACGCGTCCGTAGGGGAATTTCGGTAATTTCAAGTGAACATGGGCGGAAGGCCTGACTTGGATGCTTTTCCCTCGTCCTGGTCAGTTCTCATCCGACGGCCGCAGCAGATGAAACGAGAAAGATCGGCGCTTTTAAGGAAGAAAAAAACAACGAAAAGGGGGTGCAACACGAGGACTTCCCAGGAGGTCAGCAGTCCTAGGACTACTCTCGCCCAAGCACGCTTTACTGCGCAGTTCTGATGGATCCGGTGCATTGATGCTGGGATGATCGCACCCTTTAGAATCTGGCGGAACAAATCTTTTATAGAGTGCACGCGGCTGCCGAGTCGCTCATACATCGCACCAAATCTAAAGAGTTCGCAAGTTCGTAACTGACAGCTCGGAAGCGGCGAGCTAAGAGTGCGTTATGGACGGTAGCTCGACCGCCTTCATCGCCCCGTGCGAGCATTGGGTTTCGTTCGTGTGTTGCAGTAAAAAGGGGCCTCTAATGTGGTTTTCAGTGCCAGGAGGCGTCCGTGGAGGAATTTCGGTAATTTCGAGAGAACAAGGGCGGAAGGCCTGATTTGAAAGTTTTTTCCTCACCCCGGTCAGTTCCCATCCGACGGCCGCAGCAAATGAAACGAGAAAGACTGGTGCTTTTAAGAAAGAAAAAAATAACGAAAAAGGGGTGCAACACGAGGACTTCCCAGGGGGTCACCCATCCTAGTGCTACTCTCGCCCAAGTACGCTTAATTGCGCATTTCTGATGGGATCCGGTGCATTAGTGCTGGGATGATCGCACCCATTGGATTCTTGCGGAACAAATGTTTCATTGAGGGTGAGCGGCCGTTGAGTTGTGCATACAGCACGCCCGCTCCAAAGAGATCGCAAGTTCGTAACTGGCAGCTCGGAAGCGGCGAGCTAAGAGTGCGTTACGGATGGTAGCTCGACCACCCTCATCACCCCGTGGATGCATGGGATTTCGTCCGTGTGTTGTTTTAAAAAACGACCTCTGATGTGGTTTTCAGGGCCTGGACGCGTCCGTAGGGGAATTTCGGTAATTTCAAGTGAACATGGGCGGAAGGCCTGACTTGGATGATTTTTCCTCGTCCTGTTCAGTTCTCATCCGACGGCCGCAGCAGATGAAACGAGAAAGATCGGCGCTTTTAAGGAAGAAAAAAACAACGAAAAGGGGGTGCAACACGAGGACTTCCCGGGAGGTCAGCCATCCTAGGACTACTCTCGCTCAAACACGCTTAACTGCGCAGTTCTGATGGGATCCGGTGCATTAATGCTGGGATGATCGCACCCATTAGAATCTGGCGGAACAAATCTTTTATGGGGTGCACGCGGGTGCTGAGTCGCTCATACATCGCGCCAAATCTAAAGAGTTCGCAAGTTCGTAACTGACAGCTCGGAAGCGGCGAGCTAAGAGTTTGTTGCGGACGGTAGCTCGACCGCCTTCATCGCCTCGTGCGAGCATCGGGTTTCGTTCGTGTGTTGCAGCAAAATGGGCCTCTAATGTGGTTTTCAGTGCCAGGCGGCGTCCGTAAAGGAATTTCGGTTATTTCGATTGAACAAGGACGGAAGGCCTGATTTGGATGCTTTTTCCACGTCGTGGTCAGTTCTTATCCGCTGGCCATAGCAAATGAAACTAGAAAGATCGGCGCTTCTAAGAAAGAAAAAAAAACGAAAAAGGGGTGCAACACGAGGACTTCCCAGGAGGTAACCCATCCTAGCACTACTCTCGCCCAAGCACGCTTAACTGCGGAATTCTGATGGGATCCGGTGCATCAGTGCTGGTATGATCGCACCCATCGAATTCTTGCGGAATAAATGTAAAGAGTTCGCAAGTTCATAACTGACAGCTCGGAAGCGGCGAGCTAAGAGTGCGTTACGGGCGGTAGCTCGATCGCCTTCATCGGCCCGTGCGAGCATTGCGTTTCGTCCGTGTGTTGCAGTAAAAAGGGGTCTCTAATGTAGTTTTCAGTGCCAGGAGGCGTCCGTGGAGGAATTTCGGTAATTTCGAGTGAACAAGGGCGGAAGGCCTGATTTGAAAGCTTTTTCCACGCCCCGGTCAGTTCCCATCCGACGGCCGCAGCAAATGAAACGAGAAAGACCGGTGCTTTTAAGAAAGAAAAAAATAACGAAAAAGGGGTGCAACACGAGGACTTCCCAGGAGGTCACCCATCCAGAACTACTCTCGCCCAAGCACGCTTAACTGCGGAGTTCTGATGGGATCCGGTGCATTACTGCTGGTATGATCGCGCCGATCGAATTCTTGCGGAACAAATGATTCATTGAGGGTACGCGACCGCTGAGTTGCGCATAAAGCACGCCGGCTCCAAAGAGGTCGCAAGTTCGTAGCTGACAACTCGGAGGAGGCGAGCTAAGCGTGCGTTACGGACGGTAGCTCGACCACCTTCATCGCCCTGTGCATGCATGGGGTTTCGTCCGTGCGTTGCAGTAAAAAGGGGCCTCTGATGTGTTTTTCAGGGCCACGAGGAGTCCGTAGGGGAATTTCGGTAATTTTGACTGAACATAGGCGGATGGCCTGATTTGGATGCTTTTTCCACGTCCTGGTCAGTTCTTATCCGCTGGCCACAACAAATGAAACGAGAAAGATCGGCGCTTCTAAGAAAGAAAAAAACAACGGAAAAGGGGTGCAACACGAGGACTTCCCAGGAGGTCGCCCATCCTGGCACTACTCTCGCCCAAGCACGCTTAATGGCGGAGTTCTGATGGGATCCGGTGCATCAGCGCTGGTATGATCGCACCCACCGGAATATGGCGGAACAAGTCTTTTGTAGAGTGTACGCGGCTGCCGAGTCGCTCATAGATCGCGCCAAATCTAAAGAGTTCGCAAGTTCGTAACTGACAGCTCGGAAGCGGCGAGCTAAGAGTTCGTTACGGACGGTAACTCGAACGGCTTCATCGCCCCGTGCGAGCATTGGGTTTCGTCCGTGTGTTGCAGTAAAAAGGGGCCTCTAATGTGTTTTTCAGTGCCAGGAGGCGTCCGTGGAGGAATTTCGGTAATTTCGAGTGAACAAGGGCGGAAGGCCTGATTTGAAAGCTTTTTCCTCGCCCCGGTCAGTTCTCATTCGACGGCCGCAGGAAATGAAACGAGAAAGACCGGCGCTTTTAAGAAAAAAAAAATAACGAAAAAGGGGTGCAACACGAGGACTTCCCAGGGGGTCACCCATCCTAGTACTAGTCTCGCCCAAGCACGCTTAATTGCGCATTTCTGATGGGATCCGGTGCATTAGTGCTGGGATGATCGCGCCCATTGGATTCTTGCGGAACAAATGTTTCATTGAGGCTGAGCGGCCGTTGAGTTGTGCATACAGCACGCTAGCTCCAAAGAGATCGCAAGTTCGTAACTGGCAGCTCGGAAGCGGCGAGCTAAGAGTGCTTTACGGACGGTAGCTCGACCACCCTCATCGCCCCGTGCATGCATGGGGTTTCGTCCGTGTGTTGTATTAAAAAACGACCTCTGATGTTGTTTTCAGGG
>JAKOGI010004083.1:0-5000 GCA_029747015.1 Carnegiea gigantea
ATATATATATATAATGTGCCAATTGTGTTAGTGATCCTTAGTATTGCGTTGGTGATCAACATATCTTGAACAAATTTTCAAAGTTTGTCCTAAAGATATATTGATCACCAAGGTAATACTAACGATCACCAAGACAATAGCCACTGAACACTGCTAGTATGATGTGATCAGTATTGATCAGTTGCTAATACGGTAGTGATCATAGTATTACCATGGTGATCAACAAATCTTGAATAAAGTTTCAAAGGTTGCCTTAAAGGTGTGTTAAAAACCAAGGTAATACTGACATTTGTTGAAACAGTAGCTACTGATCACTACTGATAACCTCATCTTACCAATCCTACCCAAAATCCCATCCTATCGGAGTTGCCCCCTGTATATTTGTGTGAGTGTATGTGTGTGTGTGTGTGTGTGTGTGTATACCTATATATATATATATATATATATATATATATATATATATATATATATATATATATGTATATGTGTGTGTGTGTATATACATATACACCTATATATATGTGCGTGTGTGTGCGCGCGTGTATATACACACACTTGCATGCATACACACATAAATAAATAGATAGATGTATGTTTGTACGTATATGTGTGTGTGTGTGTGTGTATATATATATATATATACGTATATGTATATGTATATATGTATATATGTGTGTATATATACACACACACACACACACACATATACATACATACATATACGCACAAGCACACAAAGATATATATACATAAATATATATATGTATATATATGTATATATATGTATATATATATATATATATATATATATATATATTATATATATATAATATATATATATCCTATATATATATATATATATATATATATATATATTGACACACACACACACATGTATATGTATGCATGCACGTATGTATGTATGTATATATAGATACGTACATGTATACATATATACATATATACATACATACATATATATGTATTATGTATGTGTGTGTGTGTGTGCGTGTCTATATATATATAATATATATATATATATCTATATATATGTATGCATGTGTGTGTGTGTACATAATATATATATATATATATATATATATATAATATATATATATATATATATATATATATATTTATATATTTATATATATTTATGTATGTATGTCTGTATGCATGTATGAATATATATATGTATTTACATATATGCATATATATATATATGTATATGTATATATGTATATATATATATGTTATATATATATATATAATATATATATATATATATATACAAAGACAGATATATTGTGACGCCCCCGATATTTTTTTATTTACTTATATATATGTATTCATATTTATTTGATTGATTTTTAGTTGATATGTTCTCAGCCGACCTAGTGTTCTTGAGCTCGTGGTATTTATTTTGGGATGATTTTGGTAGAACGGTAGAATGGTTGTGGTAGAGTGCTAAGGCGTCCACCGAGGGTTCTTGGGGGTTGTTGGTTTGAGGCTGGGTATCCTTATTCCTTCTTTTTCTTTCTTTAAAAAAAAAAAGACCAGGAAATTTATGAGGAGCCGTGGGAGTAAGGGGGAGGGGGAAGGATAGAAAAACCCTAACTTCTTTGAAAAATTTTCCAACTCTCTTTTCCTCCTCTGTCTCTCACACCACCCGGTCTCTCCCTCAGCCGACCACCCTCTCTCTCCCTATCTCCCTATTCTCTCTTTCTCTCTCTAGGCGCTAAGCCCTAGTGGCCCCACCACCCCCACTATGCAGCGCCACCCCTTTGCTCTTCCTCCTTGTTATTGGTAACTGATGGGTGCATGGATTCCTAAACCCTACTCCCATGCACTTAAAGTTGGGTTTTCTTTTCTTATTTGGTGATCTTTCGATTCAAGAGTGCAAAGTTACAACTTTTAATGTAAAGTTTCAAATTTTCAGATTTGAACGCTCGGGTACGTAAGGATACAACCGTCTCCTTTACAAAGCCGAATCAAGGTGAGCGAAAAATCGATGTTTTGGCTCCTAATTTAATAAATTTATAATCTTTGGTTTGACTTGGATTGTTTGGGGCACTTAGAATCGTTAGGGTTGATGTTGGCAGTCGGGTGAACCGATGTGGAGATTGGAACTAAAGGAACACTCTTTGAGGTAGAATTTTTGGGTAGAATGCTACTCGTTTGAGACTAGAATATCCCTCCAATTTAAAAATTCACCCATGACATTATATTGGTCCAAAAATTATGAAATTTTTGTGGTGGTTAGACGAAGATGGCCTTTGTACAATAACTTTTGAATTAAGGGAATTGGATCTAAATTGGGAAAGATATAGACCAATTACTAGGACTACACAAATCTGGGCAGTTAGTGACAGTACAAACGTTTTGGGGCATTTGACCTAGTAGTTGATAGAATTTGGGGAACCAATGAACATAGAAGTTGTAGGTGATGGGTTAAACTTTCCAGAATTGGTAAGAACTTTGAATTTCAACATTAGGATCTCAAGTTATGGCCTCTGGAAATTGGGCCTAGTTTCTGATATGAACTGGGAACTGGGTTAGTCATGTTTTGGAATCCCTAAAGTCATCTAAAAATCTTAGAAAACTTTTTCTAAGCAAGTGATGCACTATAGATATGTCTCATAAAAATTTGGGGCTAAGTATGGATGTTGTCTTGGCCCATGTATGGATCATTCGGCGTGAGCTAGGAAACCGAGCCTGTAAGTTGCAGATAACTAGGTAACAATCATACGCTAACCCTCCTCCGATTATCCCTTGAAAAATGTGACTTGTGAGTATGCTTGAAGGTTGTTTTGAATATTTTTTGTATTGATGTTCGGGAATTTTTTCAGGTGAAGTTGAAATGAGATATTTCCTATGATTTATGTTGAAACGTGTTGCTAAATCAGTCAGTGCATGGGTCATTGGGCCGATTATGTTGCAAAAACAATGTGGAAATGTTTTAAGGACAGAATGGGTTAGGTAGGGATGTGTATAATGGTTAAAAATCAAGGTTAACTGTAAATGTGTAAATAACTGGCTGAATGGGTGAGACAGAAGTTATGTTCTTGTATTATTGAAGGCCATTAGCCTTTCCTGGGCAAAGTGCATGCATGTGAGTGGCCACGTGCCTCCTTGTGGACAGACGTGGGCCAGGTTAGTCATGAGACTAGGTTCTTGTAAAGCGTTTACATTAATCCCGAGCGCAGGCCATGAGACCTAATTGGGTCACTTACCCTTGTGAACCTGATACGGAATAAAAGGAACTTGAGCTATTATATGCTTCTATTAAGGATGTATAAGTACGTGTACTGCGCTTGTTGTTCCCCACCACCTAAAATGGTTTGAAATGGATTTATGTACGTGGTTTGACTGTTAGGGGTATTTGTTATTGAGTTTATCTCATTTTTCAAAATGTTTTGTATTCAAGTGAAGTATACGAGCATGGGAATGGGAACTCGAATTAGTGCAAGGCCGTAAAATAAAATTTAGTCGAATTCATTCAGTTTTTGTTTAGACTTGTTTGAAGGATTTTGGTTCAGTTTTAACTCTATTTTATGTTGTAAGACTCGAATTGATGTTGTGACTTGGGAATATAGCTGCATTAGAGTCTTAGTTGATACTCAGCTTGGTATGTCTAAGAACGAAATACAATGGTAACACCCTACTTAGGTTTTTCCGTTGCCATATAGGTTAATACTAGTAATAAAGAAGAAATTAAAAATTTGGGATGTTACAAAGTGGGATCAGATATCAGGTTGACTGACTTGAAGACTCGCTTAAAAGATTGTTTAAAAAAAATAACAAACAAAAAAAAAAGTTTAAAGCCTGTACACCTAAGGACGGCTTGGAGCCTGAGTGTAGATGGGAAAAGGGACATGTCTGCATATGCTTACCTACTTGTGAATATGCATATGATTTGGATCTATTAATGTACAGGATGAATGGGACTCACTATTGTGGTTGTATGGGGCATCATTGTGATTATCAAAGAATGGGAAAGATGCCTAGAGTTAGTTTGACCAGCTACTTAGAATGGGCTAGGACTTTTATTCATGGGAGGTTTGAGGGGATCCCGAACGACTGTATGAGGTTTGGGCATAATCAGATTCTATTTTTCCTCCGGACCCTCTTGGGTGACCCACTGTGGCATTACAGGGTTAGGAAGCTTCACCCTAAGACTAGGTTGCCCAACTTTTTAGGTAGATGTTGCTTGTGCAACTGGGAGTCTATGGGGTTGGATTTAGAAGAGCAAGTGGACCACCTCATAGATGTGGGTCCTAATGATCCACCTCTTACCCCTAACAATGAGGACAAGACGACACCACCACCAGTGGAGGAGGATATGGAAGATGAAGAGTCTGTAGGGGAAAACGGGCTTATGGATGAGGAACTGAGAGAGGAACATATTAAGGAGGAGGAACCCTTAGATGAGGAGGACCCCAAGGAGGACCCCATGGAGGAGGAAGACCCAGAGGAAGACCCCAAGGAGGAACCTTTAGAGAAGGATAATCCCCAAGAGGACTCTATAGAGGAGGAAGACCTTGAGGAGGAACCTGAGAAAGAGCCCTTAGAAGATAAGGAACCAAAGGAAGAGTCCCTAGAAGATGAGGAATCTAAGGAAGAGCCCTTAGAAGATAAGGACCTGGAGGAAGAGCAACTAATAGAGAAAGACCTGGAGGAGGACCCAGTTAAGAAGCAACTCGAGCCTGAGGTTATCCGCTGGAAACAAGGCAGAAGTGGTAGGATGTGTCGGGGTGCCGACCCAATGGATGCCCCTGACCAATAGATGTTAGTAGCTGTTAGAAATTTTTTCTTCCTAGGATTGTACTGTTTATTTTATCTTTTCTTTCTTCTGCTAAGCTAGTATGAGCTGATAAAGTTTTGTTAAGTACTTATGTAATGAAGAGTGTTGGTGTTGAACAATTATTATTTTGAATCAATGCATTTGAACTTCATTGAGTTACACGTATGATTGGTTGCGATTGTGAATTACGTGAGCT
>JAKOGI010004083.1:10000-34281 GCA_029747015.1 Carnegiea gigantea
ACTTCTTGGCATTCAATTCCAACTATGCATGAAACGCTATTCATATGAGGTGCACAAAGGGTTATTTCTTTTCAGAATCATACTCTTCTTGGCATTTCATTTGTATGGTATGCATAAGATACACACATTTCAAGTCTCAATCAATTCTCATTCATAGGATATGCATGAAATATGCTCATAAGACTTACTTCTCATATTCGTATCTTACTTAGCATCTCATTCATAAGGTATACTTAGAACATGCAGATGTTATACACAGGAAGTTTTCATTCTTTCACTAAAAAAACTTCATTTAGGCTCTTGAGGCTCATAAAACTCTTCTCTTAGCCTCTTGAGGCTTATATTCTTATAAAAGAATCTCTTTCATCTTGGTCTCATAATGACCTTTAAAAACTTTCTTTTTGAAATACTTAAAAAGGCGAAACGCCAACTGCTTTTCTTATTTAATAAGAAACTACTCTGGGCATAAGATCATCATAGAGTGCTGGTTGGGAGAGATCTACACTCAATCCCAGTGAGATTAACTCACACTAAGCTCTTACTCAGGGGATGGCAACTAACTTTGGGCCTTAACCCTCATCAGGGTAGGTAGGGATTACTCCCTAGGCTAGGGATTCCCCCATTCAAGCAGGTTCACTCCCATCTATTGTCCCTAAGCACTTATCTTAGCCATTTAAACTGGTCATAATGAGTAGTAAGTTTGCTGCCTCTCATAGCGAAATCCTTTATCATGCAACTCACGCCTTTGTAAAACTCTTCAGGATTCCCCCGTTCAAGCAGGTTCACTCTTAAAACTGTATTCATTTAGTTAAAATATGCCATCATGCGCTAATATTTATGGCTACTATTATTTTAAAACATGAAATCCTTTTTTGAAAATCGCACCCTTATGCACATAATGTAACTTGAGGACATGGAAGGGAAGGGGGGTTCCACATGTATCACATTCAAGCACTTCATAATCAATTCATCACAATGAGCCATACATGGCCTCGCAATCCACATGATTGCGGTTAATTCACATCCCAGACTCCCTCCTCACAAGCATCGTACCACAAGAACCTCGAACCACTCATAATTCTACCTCAAACCATCCTACTACCATCTCGGTTTTCAATTTGATAATCATAACATATTATGAAAAAGGGTCTTATGAAATAGCTACGTATAACTTACCGAGCAAGCAGCGACCGTCGCATAGCTCGTCACCACATACAGAAGCATAAATATATAGGTATGTTTTGCATTAACTTGAAATAAGAATTTAATTAACTGAAATAAACTCACAACACATGAAACTTAGGCTACATTCATGACTTGCGAATAGAAGGTAAGCATACCAAATTCATGCCACTTTTACGCATAACTAATCAACTTATATTCAAAGGATAACCATCCTACTAAACATGCATTAACTTAAAATGATCTCAGGTCATTTCAAAGGGTACTCTTAAGCATGAATTAGCTAGTTCAATGTGCATCAATTTAAAGAATGCTTGTCATTCAAGGGTTACTTATAAACATGAACTAATCAAATTAGCCTACTTCGATCTTAGGTGATCTTGGTTCATTTCAAACATTCATACATTGCAGTTAAGGGGTAAATATGCTCACTTTGTCATTCAAATGTTATTTCAGCATAATACGATTCTAAACGTTCATTTATTATATCGAGATCATTATTCGAATCTAAATAAGTCATTTAAGCATAAGTCCTTTCAGGGTGTTCGTTTCTTTCCGAAGCTATTAATCGAGCATAAATTGACTAAGTGTACATGGGTCGATTCTAGGCATTTATAGTCTATTACGAAGTCATTGAACGAACATGATTCTGCTAAGCATACAAATAACAATTCTAAGCATTTAAAGTTTACTTCGAAGTTATTAAACGATCATGGGTCATTTATGGTTTATTTCAAACTTAATAAACGATTATGAATTAACTAAACGTACATTCGTCATTTCTAAACATTTATAATCCACTTCGAAGTTAGTTTTCAGGCATCAATTAACTGAATAGGTTCGAATCAAAGCTAAACATGCATAATTCACTTTGAATAAAGTCTTCAGGCATGAATTAACCAAATAAATTCGAATCAAAGCTAAACACGCATAATTCACTTCGAATTAAATCTTCAGGCATGAATTAACTAAATTCACTTGAATCGATTCTAAGCCACTTTCGAATATTAATCGACTAAACTAACATATGTCGATTCGAAGTCACTATCTGGCATAAACTAGCTAAACTTAACATGCTTCGCAATTTAAAACTTAAAACGATTTTGAAACTACTAATACTTAGGAGGCGAGAAACACCCACCTGGACGCCAAGCTAGAGGTTCGATTTCAAGGTTGCCAGCTCGCCATTGAGTGTAGAAAAACCCCCAATTCCTGACCCAATTTAGTAGCAAATGTATGCCCAAGTTGCTGAGACCGAACCGTAGCCCACATGCTCTGCTAAAACCGAAACCCTAGTTCCCCAATTGAAGGCTTTTGCGTGGCTCGGAGCAGTCGCCGAATGCAAGCCCACCGAAGGCTCTCGCCGTCGACCGCCGTTGTCACCGTCGCCGGCCAGACACGCCCCCCCTTGTACTCTCTTTTTCAGTCTCTCGCTCCTCCTCTCTCTCTCGCTTTTCGCCAGAGCCACGGTCGTGGCTTCGCCATGCCCCGGCCGCTGCCCTCTCCTCTCTCTCCCTCACTGTGTGTGGTGGTCAGGATAGCGGGGCTGAAGCAGTAGAGCTCCCCCCCTGATCGTGTTTTTCGTGAAGAAGAAGGGGGCTTCGGCCCCCTTTTTGATTTTTTTTTTTGGGTTGTTTATCAATGCTTGCTCATTCAACTAAAGTTGCTAGCTCAATCTCGTACCCCTTATCCTAAACTGAATCATTAATACAATCACTCACCGATGATTCGTTCCCAAAATACGTCAAGGTTCGATTTTAATAAACCTCGAAACTAATTCTAAGGTTGAAATCCTAATCGTATTCGGAAAATGACTAAATAAATCGAATAACGACTAAATTAAACTATCGATATAATATAAAAGCACAAATAGCACGAACTAACTTTAAAATCAATAATAGTAATAATAATCCCTTTTTAATAAAATTATGGCCCCCAAAAGCACATTGATAACCATTTAACTCATACAGTTACTAAAAATACGATTTTATAACGTAAAAAGGCAAGACAGGCAGGTTAACTTAAACCAAAAAAGGCGGGTCTTGCACTCTTCTCCCCTTAAAAGAATTTCATCCTTGAAATTCCAAATCTAACTCCGGTCTTTCCTAAAATGTACACACACAACTAAGATCTACGCGGTAGGTTTCCAAAATGTTTCATTTTACAATCACTACTTCCTTTAAATTAAAAGAAATGGCTTATGGTATCCAGTCTCCTCCTCACCAATCCTCTTCAAGCGTCTGCTCACTCTATTTAGGTATCGAGGGCAAATCGCATTGGAGAGGGGCAAATGAGTTGGCGTGGAAAACCATATTAAACTCATTTTCGAAAGGGACAAGGACTTTAATCACCTACGCACTACTCGCATCATGACAAGGAGCTCTATGCACATGCATCGCTATGGGTTGGCATCCAAGGATATGACTTCAGGCCGCAACAAACAAGGGTCATCACAGTTAACCCTAAGACCCCTATGACACTCTAGAGTGATAAGAACAATTCAAAGCATCTGGTCAGATCACCTTAGCATAATGACATTACATGAATCGATAACTCAACATTTTCAAGTCAAGAATCACATGCAACATGAATCAATCCATCACATACACATGGTACACAACTTACAAGAGGATAAATATGCAACCCATTAGTCACGCAAGGAACAATTGGGAAGCTACAAAATAGAAATTGGGTCGCTGTGTAGTAATAGGCCGGTTTAGGTCGACACATTAATCGCGTAAGGCAATAAATACATGGTTCCTTGGTTGTGTGGGTTCGGCACAAGGTTCTTACACCTAGTGTGGCCTTTATACGATTCATGCGTTATTCTGGTTAATTACATTGACAACTAAGCTTCACAACTCGATAGAAGGCTACAGTAAGGACTCCCTGATGACCCTAAGTCCAACCAACACCTTTGAGGTGTTCACAGGTGAGTACGTGCATATATAGGCACACCTTGAGGGACAATAATGGTAATATGCAAAACGATACCATACCTAGGTAACAGATAACTAGTTTGGAGAAATAGCCTCACATAATAGCCAAGATGTGGTGAGACAGCATTAGCAGCACGCATTATGTTTTAGCAAAGCATCATCCGAGGTTTTTTATGAGATGTCTTATGTATCACATAAAGCTCATCATGCATAACACAACGCAGGCTAACTCAATCATATTAATCCAGGACACTCGGTTGAACCTCGGTTGAACCCTGCTAGGGGTTGTTTTTCACATATCCATTCATATGTCTTAAGCTCGGGCATCCAGCTAGAGTAACGGGTATACTAGCATGCTGTAGGGCCATAGCATAGAATGTACAAGGCAATTAGATGCGAGTGTAAATTTCTAAGATCACAACGTCCTCTTACTAGACATATGAGCAACATTTCACTCAATTAATCATAAAAGACATAAGCATGTAGACAATGAGCAACTCCACTACAATCACGGGTACTCTAGCATACTAAGCGAAGATGTGTACAGAGGTTAATATTCGAATGCAAAAGCCGTAGTCACGCAATCATGACATGAAATATGTGCACAGCTGGCTAGTTAACCACAAGTCTCTGACATAAAGGACCAATTGCTATGTAATGATTAGTTAGGTGCCATTATATAAGGCAACAACTCACGTGGTTTGAATTATTTGGCCATTTTAGTGACGCGCTCAACCAGAATCAAATCAAACAAATACCACATAGTTTACTTGCTAAACCATTCACTCATAAAATAAACAAATGCCCATGCATATCATTCTAAGTGACTATATACGCTCCCAAAGTCTTACATTGTGCAAAATGTCATGATTATGCTTTGAAACACACACATGTTCACAATCATGCCACGCATAAAGGCCACCTAGGCGAGCATACATGACTGCAACTCTTATTTACAACCAAGGCAAGGTATGTCTTGGGGCTTGTCAAACCATTAAGAATTAGCCAATAGTCAGCTAACGAGGGTAAAAACGATGTCATCAATGGTCTTATGAATATATGTTGAAGCTTTGCAACACATTTGTCTCTTAAGGTAATCGTAGAGGTCCAAGGAACTCCTAGAAAGGGGAGAATGACTTCACCTTCTACTTTGGGGCACTCTAGCTTCTGCACTTGGTGTTAATACCTAAGAAAATGCTAGAAGGTGTAATTCGTTGCTCCAAAAGGTAACGAGTTGATACATGTGGTACAACAATTCCAAAGTCTGTCAGGTCATTCCTTACAATTCCACTCTAGATGTGTTAGAGTTGATAAGGCTAAGACACAATCAAGCCTAGAATAAAATAGCATTTCACGCCACTACGAGCATAATGCTTAGCTGACTCGAGGGTAACATTAGTCACATGCAGGGGTACGAGGAATACTCCACATGTAAATAGCAATACAGATTGTGGCCACATCTAAGTGTCAATAACATATATGGGACAACACCTTGGCAACAGATTAAGATCATATCACATCCATCATATTGACACATGTATAAGTAAGGTTCTTGCTTACTGTTAGCAGTTTTACTTAACCGCAAGTGCACGGCGTAGCTGTAGCTAGCAACCGGCAAGTACGGGTCGAATCCACAGGGAACTTGGTTTCAACTACTAGAACTAATTGGACTAACTCAAGCTAGGCAGTTGTCGAGTGAAGTTGGTTTAACTAATTCTAACTCTATTTGGTCTAAGACAATAATGAGAAGAAAATCCTGGATTGGGGTTCACCGCACTATGACGTTCATTGGAAAATACACTAGGTCGTGTGAATCTGCCTGTAAGATAATTGAAATGGAATTATTACCGGTTTAAAGCATCTACGCCTACTTTCGAAGGTCATTAGACTGATCAGACTAACCTAGTTGTCGACTTTCGTGAAACTAGAATAACAAGACCACAAGATCATGTAATTTAAATTCCCAATTGCACCCCCAACTACTTTCGTGTCAAGTAATTCAATTGCTCACAAAGCTACTCTAAGTAAAGGACCTAACTTTCGTTAGTCTCCTAAACTCTAATTAAGAACATGAATGAAACCCTCTCAGGCAATTCATCGAACACCTGGCATGCTAAGTGAGAGTTCAATTATACTCTGGCGTAATTCACAAAAACCTAGAATTAACAATCCAATTTACATCACAGGGGCTACGCCCAATCCAAGATTAAGGAATTTAGCCGCTAAACATGTTTTCAAACAACATCTCAATCAAGAACAATAACATGTCAAGGAATATAGAACTTGAACTAAAACGAAAGAAAAGGGGTAGAAAGGTATACCCTGAACAATCTGCAACAATATTCAATCGAAAGCGTCAACAAATTTTGATCCAAAGCTTGAATTCAATAGCACAATAAGCAAAAACTAAGAGCCCTAGAAATCGCCTAAAACGAGAGAGAAGAAAAGGTCGAATGAAAAACCCGGAATTACAATCCCAAAACACGATAAAACAGCGACAACTAAAGTGGCACGGTCGTGCCAGACGGCACGGGGGCCCCGTGCCAAATTTCTGCCGGACGAAAACGCAGGACCCGGCGAAAAAAAGACAACCATGCCACACAGCACGGCCAGGCCGTGCCATGTGGCACGGTCGTGCCAAGTGGCACGGCCACACCGTGCCATGTGGCACGGTCGTGCCGCGTGGCACGGCTAGGCCATGCTACGTGGCGCCGGTTCGGGTTTGTCGGGTGGTCGCGGTTTTTTTCTTGTCGCATGTGTCCGATTCTCCGGGGCTTCCGTGCGACGCTTTTTCGTAGCTTTTCTCGCTTTCTTGGCACTCCTTTCTGCTAAATGCTGTTCATCTTTCTGTTTCTTCAATAGAGTTCCTGAAAATATTGAAAGATGTTATATGAGTTAAAAGTATGCAAAAGGAGGCCGATTTGACCCTTCCTTAACACAATTAAACGTGAAAACGGGGGAGGAAATGGGTCAAATAGGGGCTAAAAATAGTACAAAATAGAGGTTCATCACACCCCCATGCTTATCTCTTGCTTGTCCTCAAGCAAGACTATGCTATGAAAAATCAAGGAGGATGGTGGACCTCTAAACACACCCTCTTCAAGGGAAAAGATGGATGCCGATGAATCACGCCAATCATGCATAGAGGGTAGTCCAGTCAAGGTGCGGCAGATAATCTCAATGAAAATGTATGCAATGTCACCCATGAATCATCTTGCCCAAATGAAACACACAACACACCCCAAATATTGAAGCACATAGTAAGACATAACCTTCCTCAACAAATGGTGAGTAAGCAGGACTGGTAGGACCTCACTTTAGGGCAAAGTGGAGCACTCCCCTCAATGTGTTTGAAATATGTAACAAGGGTATGCTCAATACTCCAACCAATCAGGCAACTACCATATGCTTGGTAAAGTTCTCTACTCTCCACCACGAGAATGCAATATCCAATGTGTCAATCATGAGGGCTTGCAATAGGGATGTAATGGGGCTAAGGTCAAAGGTGAGAAGTGGAATAATTTGGGAAAGTGGAGCTATTAGTCAAAGACTAGGAGCAGGAACACTTCCACAATTCAGCATTATAGATACAACTTCACACCAACTTACGAATTGAGTGGCAAAGCTCGCAAAAACCTCAAGGAGAAAACAACAAGCTTATTGCAAAAAGCTTCCATGCTACCCGTTTTATTTGCAACTTCTCATTTCATTTTCTTTTTTTTTTTTTTAGAAGCAAAAAAAAGGATGCACATTGGATAGCGTTGGAAGTACAAAAATTAATTCGCAATTTTCCCAAAACGAGCCACTAGTATTATGCCCACAGTGAATGATCAAATGCCCCAAACATGTCCAACTACATTGTGGAAGTATCGCCCCACTAGACACCTTGACAAGGATGAAGGAAGTATACACAGGTCAAGCGTGTAATTAATGTGGTGCAACAATAACGACTGGGGGAAAGGCTCAAAGGGCTAGCAAAGGGATAGCATGCAACAACGGGTGGCTTTCTGGCTAATGTGGCTACATGAATAAAAATCGCCTCAATCATGTCGGCACATGCAATTGCTAAATGCAGTTTCAAGAAGAACAAGACCAAGTTCTAGAGATGCATCATGGAGGAGTCACACATGAAGGGAAATGGAGACTATATGTAATGAATAGTCATTAGGCTCAAAATCTCACGGGTAAACCTACCACAGTCAAGTGACTTACTCTAGGGTATGTCCCATTCATCAAGGTTAGTCAAGTCAAACCACATGAATCTCAGGGGTAGCTAGCATGCAACACAGGGCGAAGAAACTACAGATGACAAAACAAACACAATTTGCCCAAAAACTCACACCAAGACAAGTTACGCCTCAACACACAACCCAACATGATCAATCAATCAATCAATCACCCCTTTCAATCTCATCACAAGAGGGGTTTTCGCAAACTGTAAAAAATTTTTTTTTCTTCAAAGCAATAAAACTAACTACTAAAGCAATAAAGTTATGAAGGATAATGAAGAGAAGGGTAAGAGATGGTACCTGAGAGGCTTACGAACGCCCGACTCGATCATTTCTCCTTTTGAATGCAGAAGCTAATCCTATATGCTCTAAACTATATGCTCGAATAAAATAAAAAGGCAAAAACAACAAAGTGCATGACATGAAATCCTATCTAAATGATGCGAATGCAAGTGATATCATCACCTACCCCCACAATGTTACCAGAAAGCGACGAGCTCACACTCCCCCATGCTTGAGATTTTCATTGTCCGCAATGAAAAGAACGCAGAAAAGAAACAAGGGGAGGGAAACGGAGGAAAAGGGGAGACACACGCACACACTCGCTTTTTTTTTTTTGTTTTTTTGTGCACAATAAATACCTTGGGTTGCCTCCCAAGAAGCGCTTGTTTTAGGTCCTAAGCTTGACCGTTACCTCAGGAATATGATGCTCGCGTGATGTAGGGAGGTGTGGAGTTGGAAGAAGGAAATGGCGAGTGAGCCAGCACTTCCCCATGGCTAAAGTCAGGCAGCAGTATCGCCTGAGGAGGTCCGCCAGTAGCAGTAGTAGGCGGTGTGGGTCGGCGAGGCAGAGCAGGCGATCGCAGATGGGATCCTCCACCCCAGTCATGAAGTTCCACTCTTACGACAGCTGGAGGAGTGGAGACGGTCGGGGCTGCAAGCGCAGAGTGTGCACCTGGCGCGGGAGGTGGTATGGGTGGTAAAAATTGAAAATCCACCCGCTCGCCACAGACGGTGAAGGACATGGTGCCCATCTGCACATCAATCACAGCCCCTGCGGTCGCGAGAAAGGGGCGACCCAAGATGAAGGGGGGCGGAAAGGCATCGTCCATATCAAGGACGATAAAGTCACACGGGACCAGAAAATCCCCCACCTGGACCGGAACGTCCTCCAGGATGCCCACAGGACGCCTGATGGAGCAGTCCGCGAGCTGAATAGTGATGCTGGTGGGTGTGGGGTCCCATAATCGCAGCTTTTTGCAGAGAGAGAGCGGCATGATACTCACACTAGCGCCCAGATCGCAGGGAGCTCTCTTAATCTGCACATCCCCTATACAGCAAGGGATGGAGAAGCTGCCAGGATCCTGCAGCTTGGATGGCGACCGCCTTTGCAAGAGCGCACTGTAGGAGCCGCCAATGGAAGCTATAGAAGCCTCCCTAGATGCTCCCTTCTTGGACAGGAGTTCTCGTAAAAATTTCCATTGCGCAGGGGCACTCTTGAGAACTTCCAAGAAGGGGCTGCTGGCATAGATTCGGCGTAGAATTTCCAGAAATCGCTCGAATCTAGGTTCAAGCTGAACGAGCTCGGACCATGCCAGTCGCTGAGGGAAAGGCACTCGAGGGCGGTAAGTGCAATCAATAGTTCGATGGCAGGTTTCCTCAATAGGGCTCAGACCCTCGTTTTTCTCCTTTCCTTCAGTTCCGGCAGAAGCAGAAACCGGAACTACCTCCTGGAGAACCATCACTGGGCTCTCTTCTAACCCCGCGCCCACAGTAGATATGGCATTGACTTGGCGGCGGGGGTTGACCTCGGTCTGGCCCGGAAGTTGCCCCTGAGATCTGGACAGGTGGCTCACCTGCTGAGCAATCTGGGCAATCTGTATATCCATGGTTTTCTGATGGGCGGCCATGGAATCCACTCTGGAGGTCAATACCTGAATATTTTCTTTGAGAGTCTCATTTGTCGTGGTTTGGGTCGCTATGAAGCGCTCCATAAGACTCTCCAGGTGAGAAGTGGGTTCAGGAGGTGGAGGAGGTGGAGTGTAGGGGGCTCGGTTGTGGAAACCGGGTGGCTGGTTGGGGTTTTGAGGGTGAGGGTTGGGGTTTTTATAGAGGGGGTTCGGACGAGGATTCCAACCCTAGTTGTAGGAGGTGGGGTGGGGGTTATTTTGAGGAGGTTGGGTGTAGGTATGATAGGCGTTGACGTGCTCAATGCTAGAAGGGGCATTGTAGCACTCAACGGCAGTATGGCCCTGTACACCGCAGGCCTTACAAACAGCATAGATCCCCATGGACAACCCCACAGAAGTAGCTGACGAGGTGGTCACTTTCTCCAGGCGCTGTGCAAGGGCGTCCACCCTGCTCGCTAGGAGCGTCACAGCGTCAATCTCATGCCTGCCACCGCCCCTCTTGGGGGTGGCCCTCTCACTCGACCAATGATAGTTGTTGGAAGCCATCTCTTCCAACAACGCCTTTGCTGCTTCGATAGATTTGCCCATAAGAGCACCCCCTGCTGCAGCATCAACTGAAATCTTCACCGACCGCTCTAATCCATTGTAGAAGGTTTGGATTAGGAGCCAGTCGGGAACTCCATGGTGGGGGCACTGGCGCTGGAGGTCCTTGAATCTCTCCCATGCCTCATATAAAGACTCACCATCCTGCTGGGCAAAGGAGGTGATGTCTGTCCTCAACTTGGCAGTCTTGCCAGGTGAGAAGTACTTGCTGAGGAATGCTTTGAAGAGTACTTCCCACGTGGTGAACGAGTTGGGCTCCTCGTTCTGAAGCCAGTCACTGGCTCTATCCCGCAGTGAGAATGGGAAGAGCCGCAGCCGGATTGCATCAGTGGACACCCCATTTAGCTTGATGGTATCACACTTCGCTAAGAACCTGCGAAGGTGCACGTTGGGGTTCTCCGAGGGATGCCCGCTGAATTGCTCCCTCTCCACGAATGTGATCAGTGCTGGGCTGAGTTTGAAGTTGTTAGCCTCGATGGCGGGGCTAACGATGGAGGAGGTTACGCCCGATGCTTGTGGCAAGGCATAATCTCGCAGCACCCTTTGGCTTTGCTCGGCCATCTGTATTTGTGCTTGGTGCCTTCTCCTTTCACCGCTTTGCCTTCGAGCAGTGGCTTCGATTTCAGGGTCAAAAGGGGCAAGTGGTTGATCCCTTTGACTACGCCTGCGCATACAAAACCAACACTACCAAGGCGTAAAACAGTTTCAAGCACAATAAAGGGGAGAAGGGAAACAATGAAGGGATGAAAAGAAAAAGAAAAAGCCTAGTCTAGAGTACGCTAATCGGTTCTAATATTGAAAGGCGCAAGTTCCCCGGCAACGGCGCCAAAAACTTGTTAGCAGTTTTACTTAACCGCAAGTGCACGGCGTAGCTGTAGCTAGCAACCGGCAAGTACGGGTCGAATCCACAGGGAACTTGGTTTCAACTACTAGAACTAATTGGACTAACTCAAGCTAGGCAGTTGTCGAGTGAAGTTGGTTTAACTAATTCTAACTCTATTTGGTCTAAGACAATAATGAGAAGAAAATCCTCGATTGGGGTTCACCGCACTATGACGTTCATTGGAAAATACACTAGGTCGTGTGAATCTGCCTGTAAGATAATTGAAATGAATTATTACCGGTTTAAAGCATCTACGCCTACTTTCGAAGGTCATTAGACTGATCAGACTAACCTAGTTGTCGACTTTCGTGAAACTAGAATAACAAGACCACAAGATCATGTAATTTAAATTCCCAATTGCACCCCCAACTACTTTCGTGTCAAGTAATTCAATTGCTCACAAAGCTACTCTAAGTAAAGGACCTAACTTTCGTTAGTCTCCTAAACTCTAATTAAGAACATGAATGAAACCCTCTCAGGCAATTCATCGAACACCTGGCATGCTAAGTGAGAGTTCAATTATACTCTGGCGTAATTCACAAAAACCTAGAATTAACAATCCAATTTACATCACAGGGGCTACGCCCAATCCAAGATTAAGGAATTTAGCCGCTAAACATGTTTTCTAACAGCATCTCAATCAAGAACAATAACATGTCAAGGAATATAGAACTTGAACTAAAACGAAAGAAAAGGGGTAGAAAGGTGTACCCTGAACAATCTGCAACAATATTCAATCGAAAGCGTCAACAAATTTTGATCCAAAGCTTGAATTCAATAGCACAATAAGCAAAAACTAAGAGCCCTAGAAATCGCCTAAAACGAGAGAGAAGAAAAGGTCGAATCCATCAACCGGAATTACAATCCCAAAACACGATAAAACAGCGACAACTAAAGTGGCACGGTCGTGCCAGACGGCACGGGGGCCCCGTGCCAAATTTCTGCCGGACGAAAACGCGGGACCCGGCGAAAAAAGACAACCATGCCACACAGCACGGCCAGATCACGGTCGTGCCAAGTGGCATGGCCACACACACCGTGCCATGTGGCACGGTCGTGCCGCGTGGCACGGCTAGGCCATGCCACGTGGCGCCGGTTCGGGTTTGTCAGGTCGTCGCGGTTTTTTTCTTGTCGCGTGTGTCCGATTCTCCGGGGCTTCCGTGCGACGCTTTTTCGTAGCTTTTCTCGCCTTCTTGGCACTCCTTTCTGCTAAATGCTGTTCATCTTTCTGTTTCTTCAATAGAGTTCCTGAAAATATCGAAAGATGTTATATGAGTTAAAAGTATGCAAAAGGAGGCCGATTTGACCCTTCCTTAACACAATTAAACGTGAAAACGGGGGAGGAAATGGGTCAAATAGGGGCTAAAAATAGTACAAAATAGAGGTTCGTCACTTACTTCCCTTAGCAATTGAGAATCCACACAAATGGGGTGTTGTCAACAAGAAGCTTTCAGTCAAGAGGGGTAATTCTTAGTCGCTTATAACTTGTCATTTACACATCAAGCAACTTATGCATCTTGGCAGATAGGCATCCAAAACATTTAATTGCACAGAGAAACTTATAACAGTAGCAGAGACTCGAGTGTGATTATGAAGCAAATGCAAGCTTTCAAATGCGGCATTAAAGCCTAACCACATAATTAGAATTCAATGCGAAGCAAACATTTTAACTCACTATTTAGAAAGGTCTCAACCTTCAAAACCTATAGGTTTTCAAACGAGAAATAGTCCAACGGCCTCTAGCCTATCCCTACCAACCATCAAGTATGTCTACTCACTCCATTACGGGGCCCGAGGGGCAAATCGTGCCTTAGGGGCAAGAATATGCTTGGAATTCAGACATTTTCAATCGTTTGAGTTCAACCCAAGTACGCTTTAAACCTTTGATTTAAATCATCAAGGCGCATTTATAAAACAATCGCTGCTAAGCTAACACTTAGCTCATTCACGAATACGCGAGTCATTCAGTCCATACTCTAGTATAAGGCTCACTTATGCAATCAATAAGCTCACTAAAGCCACACATAGCCCACTAGACGCATCGACTTTCACAACAAAGAGCGCATTTGCACATAAAGGCACGGCACATAGCACCTCATCCTAAATACCTTCCTAGGCGACTATATGAAATGCAAGACTCCGGTCACGGCCTATGGTCGCAGGACCTTTGCTCTGATACCATCAATGTAACACCCCCAGCCCCAAGGGCCAAAAGCGTTATGTTTTCCTAACGTCTTACTTAAATTCTGGGATGAAACGAATAGAGTTTCCCCTAAAAACTGACCATTTCTAGGCTATAAGCCTTATAATAAATCCCTGCAATTTAACGGAAGCGTAAAACATTTAAAAGAAGCTCAATGACCACACGCCAGAGTTCATAACTCAATGAGCCACTCGCTCGGAGTACGCCAACCAGATTAATTCATGAACAAAGAAGAAAATCGAAGTGTTGGGGTTTATATCTTAAAACATAACTAACTTTAACCAAAAGACATCTAACTGACTAGATGGTTGGCTCATAAGGCCATACAGAGCGACTCATAAACAATATGCATTACATGAACTTAGAATATCTGTTGACAAACATTTCAAATTGAGAATACATAATGTGACTTCATTAAACACGTAAGATCCCCTCAAATGGTACAAACGGCACCTTACAAGCATCAACAGATTCCATCTTGACATAGCTGATTCAACTTTTTTCTGTTATAAAGAAAACCTGGGGAAAAAGGAGAAAGAGTAGTGAGATGAGCAACCACACGCTCAGTGAGTGTCCCCCAACTCCCTTAAAACCAAAACCGTTATAGGCAATAATATCTTTACTAGTCACATATCACGTATCCATACTTTACTATCATATTAGGCATTTATAAAATTCTTATGGAAACATCACTAACCATAAACTTCACTTTAGGCACTCAAACACATTTCTAGGTCTCTAAATGACCGAACTTCTTTACTACCAGGCTGTCAAACATTTAATCAAGGGACGAGGTTAAGCACAGAGACTTTCTTTTTCATAAACACAACTTCTTAGCATTCTATTCCAACTATGCATGAAACCCTATTCATATGATGTGCACAGAAGGTTATTTTTTTTCAGAATCATACTCTTCTTGGCATTTCATTTGTATGGTATGCATAAGATACGCACATTTTAAGTCTCAATCAATTCTCATTCATAGGATATGCATGAAATATGCTCATAAGACTTACTTCTCATATTCGTATCTTACTTAGCATCTCATTCATAAGGTATACTTAGAACATACACATGTCATACACAGGAAGTTTTCCTTCTTTCACTGAAAAAATTTCAAGAGGCTCATAAAAACTCTTCTCTTAGCCTCTTGAGGCTCATATTCTTTTAAAAGAATCTCTTTCATCTTGGTCTTATAATGACCCTTAAAAACTTTATTTCTGAAATACTTAAAAAGGCGAAACGCCAACTGCTTTTCTTATTTAATAAGAAACTACTCTGGACATAAGATTATCATAGAGTGCTGGTTGGGAGAGATCTACACTCAATTCCAGTGAGATTAACTCACACTAATCTCTTACTCCTAGGATGGCAACTAACTTTGGACCTTAACCCTCGTCAGGGTCTCTAGGGATTACTCCCTAGGCTAGGGATTCCCCCGTTCAAGCAGGTTCACTCCCATCTATTGTCTCTAAGCACTTATCTTAGCCATTTAAACTGGTCATAACGACTAGTAAGCTTGCTGCCTCTCATAGTGAAATTCTTTATCATACAACTCACGCCTTTGTAAAACTCTTTAGGATTCCCCCGTTCAAGCAGGTTCACTCCCAAAACTGTATTCATTTAGTTAAAATATGCCATCACGCACTAATATTTATGGCTACTATTATTTTAAAACATGAAATCCTTCTTTGAAAATCGCACCCTTATACACATAATGTAACTTGAGGACATGGAAGGGAAGGGGGGTCCACATGTATCACATTCAAGCACTTCATAATCAATGCATCACAATGAGCCACACATGGCCTTGCAATCCACACGATTGCGGTTAATTCACATCGCAGACTCCCTCCTCACAAGCACCGTACCACAAGAACCTCGAACCACTCATAGTTCAACCTCAAACCATCCAACTACCATCTCGGTTTTCAATTTGATAATCATAACATATTATCAAAAAGGGTCTTATAAAATAGCTATGTATAACTTATCGAGCGAGCAGCAACCGTCCCATAGCTCGTCACCACATACAGAAGTATAAATATATAGGTATGTTTTGCATTAACTTGAAATAAGAACTTAATTAACTGAAATAAACTCACAACGCATGAAACTTAGTCTATATTCATGACTTGTGAATAGAAGGTAGGCATACCAAATTGATGCCACTTTTACGCACAACTAATCAACTTATATTCAAAGTATAACCATCCAACTAAACATGCATTGGCTTAAAATGATCTCAGGTCGTTTCAAAGGGTACTCTTAAGCATGAATTAGCTAGTTCAATGTGCGTCAATTTAAAGAATGCTTGTCATTCAAGGGTTACTTGTAAACATGAACTAATCAAATTAGCCTACTTCGATCTTAGGTGATCTTGGTTCATTTGAAACATTCATACATTGCAGTTGTGGGGTAAATATGCTCACTTTGTCATTCAAATGTTATTTCAGCATAATACGATTCTAAACATTCATTTATTATATCGAAATCATTATTCGAATCTAAATAAGTCATTTAAGCATAAGTCCTTTCAGGGTGTTCGTTTCTTTCCGAAGCTATTAATCGAGCATGAATTGACTAAGTGTACATGGGTCGATTCTAGGCATTTATAGTCTATTACGAAGTCATTCAACGAACATGATTCCGCTAAGCATACAAATAACGATTCTAAGCATTTAAAGTTTACTCCGAAGTTATTAAACGATCACGGGTCATTTATGGTTTATTTCAAACTTAATAAACGATTATGAATTAACTAAACGTACATTCGTCGTTTCTAAACATTTATAATCCACTTCGAAGTTAGTTTTCAGGCATTAATTAAGTGAATAGGTTCGAATCAAAGCTAAACATGCATAATTCACTTTGAATAAAGTCTTCAGGCATGAATTAACCACATAAATTCGAATCAAAGCTAAACACGCATAATTCACTTCGAATTAAATCTTCAGGTATGAATTAACTAAATTCACTTGAATCGATTCTAAGCCACTTTCGAATATTAATCGACTAAACTAACATATGTCGATTCGAAGTCACTATCTGGCATAAACTAGCTAAACTTAACATGCTTCGCAACTTAAAACTTAAAACGATTTTGAAACTACAAATATTTAGGAGGCGAGAAACACCCACCTGGACGCCAAGTTAGAGGTTCGATTTCAAGGTTGCCAGCTCGCCATTGAGTGTAGAAAAACCCCCAATTCCTGACCCAATTTAGTAGCAAATGTATGCCCAAGTTGCTGAGACCGAACCGTAGCCCACATGCTCTGCTAAAACCGAAACCCTAGTTCCCCAATTGAAGGCTTTTGCGTGGCTCGGAGCAGTCGCCGAATGCAAGCCCACCGAAGGCTCTCGCCGTCGATCGCCGTTGTCACCGTCGCCGGCCAGACACGCCCCCCCTTGTACTCTCTTTTTCAGTCTCTCGCTCCTCCTCTCTCTCTCGCTTTTCGCCCGAGCCACGGTCGTGGCTTGGCCGAGCCACGGTCGTGGCTTGGCCATGCCCCCGACGTCACTGTGGCCCGTCGCCGGCCAGCCACCGCCCTCTCCTCTCTGTCCCTCGTTGTGTGTGGTGGTCGGGGTAGCGGGGCTGGAGCAGCAGAGCTCCCCCCTGATCGTGTTTTTCGTGAAGAAGAAGGGGGCTTCGGCCCCCTTTTTGAATTTTTTTTTTGTTGTTGTTGTTGTTGTTTCTCAATGCTTGCTCATTCAACTAAAGTTGCTAGCTCAATCTCGTACCCCTTATCCTAAACTGAATCATTAATACAATTACTCATCGATTATTCGTTCCCAAAATACGTCAAAGTTCGATTTTAATAAACCTCGAAACTAATTCTAAGGTTGAAATCCTAATCGTATTCGGGAAACGACTAAATAAATTGAATAACAACTAAATTAAACTATCGATATAATATAAAAGCACAAATAGCACGAATTAACTTTGAAATCAATAATAGTAATAATAATCCCATTTTAATAAAATTATGGCCCCCAAAAGCACATTGATAACCATTTAACTCATACAGTTACTAAAAATATGATTTTATAACGTAAAAAGGTAAGACAGGCAAGTTAACTTAAACCAAAGAAGGGGAGTCTTACAGGTTAGGGTCATGGGGGACAGCTTCCACAACAACACCATCAGGATAGGGGTGGACAAGCGGCCAACCCGAATCATCAAGTCCGAGCACCTTAGCAAAACCAGGCTAGACCCCCTGATCAACCACCATGAACCATCGGGGGCAGGGTTTATGTTATGCGCAAGGGGGAAGCAGACTCCGAACATGGTGACTGGTATATTCTCTATCAAAGCTCAACCACTAGATGTTTTGTTTGATTCGCGTGCTACATACTCTTTTATTTTTGTTAAGCTAGTTAAGACACTAGGAACAGTTCTAACCTGTGGACCCCCTCGGCTATCTGTGATTCTCTCTGATAGGAAGACTATGAAGTGTGAGGAGCCATATGTTTAATTCGGATTATGAGCATGAGTTTCTGGCTGACCTATATAAGTTTGAGTTGACTAACTTTGGTGTCATCTTGGGGATGGACCGGTTAGCGAAATATCAAGCTCAAATAGATTGCCTAAAATAGAGGATCACCCTAAGAAAGCCAATGGAGAGAAAGTAGTTCACAAAGGGAAGATCTCAAAGAGTGGAGCGAAACTAGTCATCGCACTGAAAACCCACAAGTTGTTACGACAATGATGCGAAAGATTTCTGTGTAACGTAGTGAAAACCGAGGCTGCTTAGCCATCCCTCTAGGACATTCCAGTGGTACAAGAATTTCCAGATGTATTCCTAGAGGAGATCCGTGGCATGCCACTTCTTAGGAAAGTAGAATTTTGCATTGATTTGGTACCAGTGGCAATCCCCATCTCTAAAGCGCCTTATCGGATGGCCCAGCAGAACTTAAGGAGTTAAAGATATGGCTTGACGAGCTGTCAAAAAAGGGGTATATCCGGCCCAATATGTCTCCATGGGGAGCCCCGGTGTTGTTCGTGAAAAAGAAGAATGGAACCCTGAGGTTGTGCATAGATTATAGGGAATTGAACAAGATAACGGTCAAGAACCGTTACCCTTTGCCTAGGATAGACAACCTCTTTGATCAACTTAGAGGTGCAGGAACCTTCTCTAAGATAGACCTTTGTTCGGGGTATCTTCAACTCCGGATTAAGGACAAAGGCATGCCTAAGACTACTTTCCCCACCAGATATGGGCATTATGAGTTTATAGTGATGCCTTTTAGGCTTACGAATGCCCTAGCGGTATTCATGAATCTCATGAACAAGGTCTTCAAATCTTACCTGGATCAGTTTGTAGTAGTATTTATAGGTGACATATTGATTTACTCAAGGGCTCCAGAAGAACATACCCACCATTTGAGGATCATTCTAGAGGTGCTGAGGAAGAATGAGTTGCATGCCAAGTTAAAAAAGTGTGAGCTTTGGTTAGGTCAGGTGGCATTTTTGGAGCATATAGTATCTAATGAGGGAGTATCTATGGATCCCCAAAAGGTAGAGGCCATAACGAAGTGGCTAGGACCTAAGAATCCAATGAGGTGAAGAGCTTCTTGGGCTTGGCAGGGTACTATCGTTGGTTCATTTAGAACTTCTCAAAGATCACTACTCCACTCACCAACTTGACAAGAAAGGTTACCTAATATGAGTGGACGGATCGTTGCAAGGACGCCTTCCAAGAACTCAAGAAGAGGCTGACCAGTGAGCCTATATTGGCCTTACCCACTAGTGACAAGGACTTTGTGATGTATAGTGACACGTCTAAAAATGAATAGGCATGCAGGCTGATGCCGGATGATCGTGTCATGTCTTATACCTTGCGACAACTAAAGACTCATGAGCGACACTACCCGACTCATGACTTCTAGCTGGCAGCTGTAGTGTTCCCGCTAAAAATTTGGAGATACTACTTGTATGGGGTACACTATGAGATCTTCCCTGATCACTAAAGTTTGAAATACTTGTTCTCTTAAAAGGACCTGAACCTGAGGCAGACAAGGTGGTTGGAATTCCTTAAGGACTACGACATAAACTTCTAATACCACCCTGGAAAGGCAAATATAGTAGCGGATGTATTAAGTCGTAACCATACCCAACTCTAAATAGCTTGTTGGCACTACCTAGGTATTTGTGCGAGGATTTTAAGAAACTAGAGCTCAATGTGATGAAAAGCGAAACTAGACCTATATTATATACAATGGAGGTAGAAGTTACCCTTATTGAGGAAATCAGAGCCACCCAGAGCACGGACCCGTAGTTGGATAGGATCAAGACAGAGGTATTTAGTAGGAAAAGCACCTGGGTTCATGATCCACGAGGATGGGACGCTAAGATTCTAGAATCAGGTATGTGCCCCCGCCATAAAGGAACTCAAAAGGAAAATCCTAGATAAAGGACACAACACCCCACATTCCATTCACCCTGGGGGGAACAAACTATATAAGGACCTGAAACAAATCTTCTGGTGGAGCAATATGAAATAAGAAGTAGCGAACTATCTAGCAAAATGCCTTATGTGTCAGTAAGTCAAAGCTGAACACCAAAGACCTATAGGACTCTTACAACCATTGGAAATCCTTGAGTGGAAATGAGATTCGGTCTCCATGGACTTTGTAGTAGGATTACCACCCACTCAGAGGAAGAACAATGTGATATGGGTTATCGTGGATTGACTCACGAAGACGGCTCATTTCGTAGCCATGAAAAACATATAGGCATTGGATCAGCTGGCCCTAGCCTATCTGGGGAAGATAGTTCAGTTGTATGGTATACCAAGCTCTATAATGTCAAATCAGGATACAAGGTTCCAATCAGAATTCTAACACAAGTTACAAGAGGTGTTCGGGACACTATTGCGCTTCAGTACAGCCTTTCACCCAGCCATGGATGGACAGACTAAGAGAACCATTCAAAACCTAGAGGATATGCTGCGAGTATGCGTTTTGGACTTCAAGCAAGCTTGGATAAGCAGCTAGCGCTAATCGAGTTTTCTTATAACAACAGCTACCATGCTAGCATCGGGATGTCCATGTACGAGGCACTGTATGGCCGACAGTACAGGACTCTATTGTGTTGGTAGAAGATTGACAACGCCTTGACGATTAGACCAGAGCTGATCCAGGCAACTACTCAGAAGGCTAGAATAATCCAAGAATAGATAAAAGCGGCCCAGAGCCAACAGAAGAGCTATGCTAATTGCAGACGTAGACCCTTGGAGTTTGAGGTGGGAGACCAAGTGCTCCTACGAGTGTCACAACCCAAGGGCATCACAAGATTTGGCGTGACAGGCAAGCTTAAGCCTAGATATATCAAGCCATACCCTATTGTTCAACGGGTTGGGGATATGGCTTGTCATTTGGAACTTCCACCTTAGCTTCCTAGGATACACAATATATTCCATGTGTCGCAGTTACGCAAGTACGTCCCTAACCCATCTCATGTTATCACGCCAAACCCCATACAACTGAGGAAAGATTTGTCCTATGAGAAACAACCAGTTCGCATCCTAGACCGACGGGAAAAGTAGCTTGTAGGAAGACGGTACCCCTAGTAAAAGTTCTATGGGCAAATCATGAGGTGCCGGAAGCCACATGGGAACTAAAGCAAGAAATGCGAACAAAGTAAGGGGAAGGGGTAGAATGTGAAACCCTGGATATTTTTTTTAATTTACTTACATATATATTCATATTAATTTGGTTAATTTTTAACTAATACGTTTTCGACCGACCCAGTATGCTTGAGCTCGTAGTGTTTATTTTGGAATGATTTTGGTAGAACAGTGGAATGGTTGTGGTAGAGTGGTCTTCGTATCCTTTTTCCTTCCTTCTCTTTCTTTAAAAAAAAGAAAAAAAGAAGGAAAAATTTATGAGGAGCCATGGGAGTAAGGGGAAGGGGGCAAGGGATAGAAAAATCCTAACTTCTTTTTAAAATTTTTCCCTCTCCCTCTTCCTCCTCTCTCTCTCACAGCACCCCCTCTCTCTTTTCTCTCCCTCAGCCGGCCACCCTCTCTCTCTCTCTCTCACCATTCTCTCTCTCTTTCTAGCTGCTAAACCCTAGCGGCGCCGCCATCCTCAACGTGCACCATTGCCCCTTTGCTCTTCCTCCTTGTCATTGGTAACTGATGGGTGCATGGATTGCCAAACCCTACTCCCATGCACTTAAACTTGGGTTTTCTTTTATTATTTGGTGATCTTTTGATTTAAGAGTGCAAACTTACAACTTTTAATGCAAAGTTTCAAATTTTCAGAATTGAACCCTTGCGTGTGTGAGGGTATAACCGTCTCCTTTACAAAACCAAATCAAGGTAAGCAAAAAATTGATGTTTCGGCTTCTATTTAAACAAATTTATAACCTTTGGCTTGACTTGGATTGTTTAGAGGGCTTAGAATCGTTAGGGTTGATGTTGGTAGTTGGGTGAACCGATGTTGTGGAGATTAGGACTAAAGGAACACTCTATGAGGTAGAATTTTGGGGTAGAATGCTACTAGTTTGAGATTAAAATGTCCCTCAAATTTAAAAATTCACTCATGGCGTTGTACTAGTACAAAAATTATGGAATTTTTGTGGTAGTTAGCCCAAAATGTCCTTTGCACTACTGCTTTTGAATCAACGGAATTGGATCTAAATTGAGAACGTTTTGGACAAATGACTGGGACTACATAGATTTGGGTAGTCAGTAATAGTACAAAGGTTTTGGGAAATTTAACCTAGTAGTTGACAGAATATGGGAAAATACTAAACATAGAAGTTGTAAGGAACGCGTTAACCTTTCCATAATAGTAAGGTCTTTGAATTTTGATGTTAGGATCTCAAGTTATGGCCTCTAGAAGTTGGGCCTAGTTTCTAACCTGAACTGGGAACTAGGTCAGTCGCATTTTTGAATCCCTAAAGTCATCTAAAAATCTCAGAAAACTTTTTCTAAGAAAGAGATGGACTATAGATGTGTCTCATAAAAATTTGGGGGCTAAGTACGAATGTTGTCTTACCCCAGGTATGGATCATTAGGGTCGAGCTAAAAAACCAAACCCGTAAGTTGCAGATAACTAGGTAACAATCACGCCCTAATCCTCCCCCAATTATCCCTTGAAAAACGTGACTTGTGAGTATGTTTGAAGGTTGTTTTGAATATTTTTGTATTGATGTTCGGGGGATTTTTTCGGGTGAAGGTGAAATGAGATATTTCATATGATTTATGTTGAAACGTGTTGCTAAATCAGGGAGTGCATGGCTCATGGGCCAATTGTATTGCGAAAATAATGTGAAAATGTTATAGGACCAGAATGGGTCGGGGTGGGATGTGTATGATGGTTAAAAATCAAGGCTAACTATGAATGTGTAAATAACTAGCTGAATGGGTGAGACTGAGAAGTTATGTTCTTGTGTTATTGAAGGTCATTAGCCTTTCCTGGGTAAAGTGCATCCATGCGAGTGGCCACGTGCCTCTTTGTGGACAGACGTAAGTTAGGCTAGCGGTAACCATCCATATTGATGGTAGGCCAGGATATGGTTAAGTAGTAACCGTCCATGTTGACGGTAGGCTAGGTTTTTGTAAAGCGGCTACACTAAACCTGAGTGCAGACCATGAGTGCCAGTGGGGTCACTCACCCTTGTGAACCTGATCCAGAATAAAAGGAACTTGAGATATTATATGCTTCTGTTGAGGATGTATAAGTATGTGTACTGCGCTTGTTGTTCCCCAACCCCTAAAATGGTTTGAAATTGATTTGTGTACGTGTTTTGACTATTAGGGGTATTTGCTATTGAGTTTATCTCATTTTTCAAAATATTTTGTAATCAGGCGAAGTCTACGAGCATGGGAATGGGAACTCGAATTAGTGTAAGGCCGTGAAATAAGATTCAGTCGAATTCATTCAATTTCAATTTAGACTTGTTTGAAGGATTGTGGTTCAGTTCTAACTTTGTTTTATTGTTGTGAGACTCGAATTGATGTTATGACTTGAGAATGTAGCTGCATTTGAGCCTTGAATGATACTCAACCTCATATTTCCTAGAAGAAAATGCAATAGTAAAACCCCACCTAGGTTTTTCAGCTACCATATAGGTTAATATTATGAATAAAGAAGGAGCTAAAAATTCAGGGCATCACACATATACATATACATACACATAATCACATACACACACACACACATATATACACATATATAAACATATATATACACATACATATATATATGTACGCATATATATATATATATATATATATATATATATATATATATATATACACACACACACACACACAAAAACACACACACACACACACACACACACACACACACACACACACA
>JAKOGI010004084.1:0-34279 GCA_029747015.1 Carnegiea gigantea
AAGCCCAAGTTTGTTTAATTTGGACATCATTTGGTTGGGCAAAATATCACTCAAAGATACGTTATGCTGATCCAGTCCAGTCTGAGATAGGTGCATTGTTGGGGCCATAACTTTCAAACCGCTTATCCAAATTGAGCAAATAAGCCCATTCTGGAAAATAGACTTCCAGGGCTTTCTAACAAGCCCAAGAACGCGTGATTTTGCCGAGTATTCTGGAAGTTATGCTCTGTTGAAGTTGAGGCAGTTGCAAGGATTAATGCTGGGAATATGAAGAGTCTTAGGTTACATATATTTGTGTGGCTGATATTGTGCACGTTTTAGATGCTTCTCGATTGATGTAATCAGCTGCAAAAATCCTAGAATATTCCTTGTAACCTCCCCCACCCCCTTTTATGATGTGTCTTTTTATTTTTCTTAGACTTTTCATTAGCTAGTTTTTAATTGTTAGGAGTTACTTGAGTCTTTTGATTGTCTTTTGCTGAGTCTATAAAAGGGGAAGGGCATGTGAAGCTAATCATTCAGCATTGTAAGAGATTTCCAAAGTAATACAAGCACCTTTGAGAGTGATTCTCATTTGTGTCTCAAAATTCCTAGTTCTAGATCTTGAATTTGGCTCATTCAAGTGGTGTTCTAGGTTCTCTTCCTTTTCCAATTGGAGTGATTCCTTGGTTAAGACAAGAGAATTAGCCCAAGATCAAGTCATTGAGTGGCTCCGTGAAGGATTATCTCAATTACAAGATCTTGTTCTATCCCTTTTTCTTGTGTAGTGACGTTCTTCATCCATCTCATCCATCTTTCATTTCTCTTTCCAATTTGGCTTATTTGAGTTGGAGTTTGATTTGGTTCACTTACCCCCCCACATATACATCAGAAGACTTTAAAGAGTGGATCCTCTTAGGCCAAGAACCGGCCAAGGTAAAGGAATCTCCCCATCCTTTACTTACCTCACTTCTACAAGCCTTTGCCCACGTCTTCCCACAAGAAATACCTCATGGCTTACCCCCCCAAAAGATCCATCCAACATAAAATCGACCTCTTCCCGGGGGCCACACTCCCAAATAGACCGGCCTACCGCATGAACCCTCAAGAGACACAAGAGGTTCAAAGACAAGTGGATGAGCTCCTAGCCAAGGGATTGATCCGTGAGAGCTTGAGTCCATGTGCCGTCCCGGCCCTACTTGTGCCCAAGAAAGATGGGAGCATGAGAATGTGTGTTGATAGTAGAGCTATCAACAAGATCACCATCAAATACCGGTACCCCATCCCAAGTGATGCATATTTCCATATGCATCATTTTTATTCAACTCCAATTTCAAAGAAGAAAAGGGTCAAAGAAGATCATGCATGGAAATGTGCTTATTTGGTCTTATTAAGTGAGTTCAAAGACTCACGACACTATGAAGAGGTCAAAAAGAGGTTAAGCTTTGCTAGAAATTTAGCGCTGAATTCATCCCTGCGGAACCCGCTTTTTTGTGACCACTTTTGGACAAGCTCAAGTGGACCCACAACTTGAGGCTCCACATGGTTTTGAAGTTTAAGATTTCAGCTTTAAAATAAGCCCAATTTTATTTAATTTGGACATCATTTGATTGGGCAAAATATCACTCAAAGATACGTTGTGCTGATCCAGTCCAGTCTGAGATAGGTGCATTTTTTGGGCCATAACTTTTAAACCGCTTATCCAAATTGAGCAAATGAGCCCATTCTGAAAACTAGACTTCCGGGGCTTTCTATCAAGCCCAAGAACGCGTGATTTGGCCGAGTATTCTGGAATTTATGCTCTGTTGAAGTTGAGGCAGTTGCAAGGATTAATGCTGGGAATATGAAGAGTCTTAGGTTACATATATTTGTGTGGCTGATATTGTGCACCTTTTAGATGCTTCTAGATTGATGTAATCAGCTGCAAAAATCCTAGAATATTCCTTGTAACCTCCCCCAACCCCTTTTATGATGTGTCTTTTCATTTTTCTTAGACTTTTCATTAGCTAGTTTTAATTGTTAGGAGTTATTTGAGTCTTTTGATTGTCTTTTGCTGAGTCTATAAAAGGGGAGGGGCATGTGAATCTAATCATTCAGCATTGTAAGAGATTTCCAAAGTAATACAAGCACCTTTGAGAGTGATTCTCATTTGTGTCTCAAAATTCCTAGTTCTATATCTTGAATTTGGCTCATTCAAGTGGTGTTCTAGGTTCTCTTCCTTTTCCAATTAGAGTGATTCCTTGGTTAAGACAAGAGAATTAGCCCAAGATCAAGTCATTGAGTGGCTCCGTGAAGGATTATCTTAATTACAAGGTCTTGTTTATCCTTGTTATTTTTGTTATTATTCTTCAAACCATCTCAAACTATCTTCCACCATATTCACTTTTCTTTGGTTGATTCTTGTTTAGTTTGAGTTTGAGTTGATTTGGTTCACTTACCACCCACATCTACATCAATTGGTATCAGAGACAAGGCTTTTTTAAGTGACCCACATCACACCCAAACACATCCCAAAAAGCCAAAATACGAAAAAACAAAAAGAGGCACAAACCGGCAATCCGAGTCTCGAAGACCAGAGAAGCAGCACGGTGCCCCCGTGCCACAACACACGACCGTGCCATATTCTTTTTCCAGGAATCTTCAAGTCGAGACGGAGCACGGTTCCCCCGTGCCGCCAAGCACGACCGTGCCACTCTACTTTTCTGCATTTTTCTTCAGCCGAAGCATAGCACGGCCTGACCGTGCCCCCTTGCACGACCGTGCCACCTTTGCCACAGCCAACTTACGTTTCAAATCAATCCACGAAGAACCCTAGACCTCATCCTTTATGCCGTCTTCAAAGAACTGGGAGAAAGAACTAGCTCTTATTGATATTGGATATGCTTGCTTTGCAATTCCAAAATTTCATGGCGAAAAGGAAGAGTTCGCAGGTTGGTTATCTAAGGTGGAACGAGTTTTTGCTTGTTGGGTCCTTAGTGACCAAGAGAAGTTCAAAGTGGTTATTTCAAGATTGAGAGGATGTGCACTTCAGTGGTGGAATAAATACAAGTTTGAGCGAAAAAAGAAAGGAAACGAAAAGGTGAGAACTTGGAAGAAATTGAGTAGTAAGTTGAAGGGTTCCTTTTACCCATCCACTTACATGCCTATGAAAGAAAGTATCTCCGTTAAGCTCACGGGTTCATTCCCTTCCACCTCACAAAAAGAACCAACCCCACAAATGATCTTTCCCCCACAACCTAGGAGGTGTCTCAAGTGCCAAGGGCTTGGACACTTATCCACGGATTGTCCAAACAACGCGGTCATTACCTTGGAAGAAAGGAAAGCCGTGGAAGAAGAGAACGATCAGGAGGAAAGCCTTGAAGAAGAAATTGAACTCAAGGTTGAAAAAGAAGAAAAACTTCACTTAGAGAAGGTTTCTCAAAAGCCAAACAAAGATGAAGAGATCCTTGGAGAGGAAGCTTCAAGCCTAGTTGACCTACCTCTTGTTTTTGGTGACTGTGGTGATGAAGAGACCATTGAACTTGAGACCCAAAGATCCGAGTTGAAGCAAGAAGAGATTGTGCAAGAAATTGAACAATCCTTCACCGAAGAAGGGTGCCAAGAAGATAATGAGGTGAATTTGAGCATAACCCCAAGAATTGAAGAGCATGTAGTTAAAGACCTGGAAGTGATGAAGCCATGTAGGGTTGCTGAAGAGTTTGAACAACTCTTGATTCAAGAAGTACGCCCTACCCAACTCCAAGCACCCGAGTTGGAGGCATGTGGGGTTATTGAAAAAGTTGAGCAACTCTTGACCCAAGAAGAATTCACCTTAACCCCCATTCAACCTTCACAACCCCCCAAGCCACAAAAGGACCGACAAGCCTTAACCCTCATTCATCCTTCCCAAACCCTTGCCCCCAAAGAGGATTTCCCACTTCCGCCTCTTCTCCTCACTAGATATGACCCGTTTTATCATCCTCCCCTCACCCTCTTCTATATCTCTCTAGAGGTGATGCCCTTTGACCACTTCCTACAAGAGCTCCCATTTCATCAGCATGCCTCCCTTCATGAGAAGCTTGCCAACCCTTTGAGTTTGAGGACAAACTCAAAACAACCCGGGGAGTATGGTGCATATTTCCATATGCATCATTTTTATTCAAGTCCAATTTCAAAGAAGAAAAGGGTCAAAGAAGATAATGCATGGAAATGTGCCTATTTGGTCTTATTAAGTGAGTTCAAAGACTCACGACACTATGGAGAGGTCAAAAAGAGGTTAAGCTTTGCTAGAAATTTGGCGCTGAATTCATCCTTGCGGACCCGATTTTTTGTGACCACTTTTGGACAAGCTCAAGTGGACCCACAACTTGAGGCTCCACATGGTTTTGAAGTTTAAGATTTCAGCTTTCAAATAAGCCCAAGTTTGTTTAATTTGGACGTCATTTGATTGGGCAAAATATCACTCAAAGATACGTTATGCTGATCCAGTCCAGTCTGAGATAGGTGCATTGTTTGGGCCATAACTTTCCAACCGCCTATCCAAATTGAGCAACTGAGCCCATTCTGGAAAATAGACTTCCAGGGCTTTCTAACAAGCCCAAGAACGCGTGATTTGGCCGAGTATTCTGGAAGTTATGCTCTGTTGAAGTTGAGGCAGTTGCAAGGATTAATGCTGGGAATATGAAGAGTCTTAGGTTACATATATTTGTGTGGCTGATATTGTGCACGTTTTAGATGCTTCTAGATTGATGTAATCAGCTGCAAAAATCCTAGAATATTCCTTGTAACCTCCCCCACCCCCTTTTATGATGTGTCTTTTCATTTTTCTTAGACTTTTCATTAGCTAGTTTTAATTGTTAGGAGTTATTTGAGTCTTTTGATTGTCTTTTGCTGAGTCTATAAAAGGGGAGGGGCATGTGAAGCTAATCATTCAGCATTGTAAGAGATTTCCAAAGTAATACAAGCACCTTTGAGAGTGATTCTCATTTGTGTCTCAAAATTCCTAGTTCTATATCTTGAATTTGGCTCATTCAAGTGGTGTTCTAGGTTCTCTTCCTTTTCCAATTGGAGTGATTCCTTGGTTAAGACAAGAGAATTAGCCCAAGATCAAGTCATTGAGTGGCTCCGTGAAGGATTATCTTAATTACAAGGTCTTGTTTATCCTTGTTCTTTTTGTTATTATTCTTCAAACCATCTCAAACTATCTTCCACCATATTCACTTTTCTTTGGTTGATTCTTGTTTAGTTTGAGTTTGAGTTGATTTGGTTCACTTACCACCCACATCTACATCACCAAGGTTGGAGGATTTGCTAGATGAGCTTCATGGGGCCACTATATTCTCAAAGATTGATCTAAGAAGTGGCAATTATCAAATACGGATCTTTGAAGGGGATGAATGGAAGACGGCTTTTAAAACCAAGGGTGGCCTATATGAGTGGCTTGTCATGCCCTTTGGTTTGACTAATGCCCCTAGCACATTCATGAGGCTAATGAACCAAGTTCTTAAGCCATTCATTGGGAGATATGTCGTTGTGTATTTTGACGATATTTTGGTGTATAGCCGTGGAGAAGAAGAGCATTCCAAGCACTTGCATGATGTTTTAGGTGTCTTGGCACAAGAGCAACTTTATGGCAACCTAGAGAAGTGCCACTTCTTCACTCCTCAAGTGAAGTTCTTGGGATATGTGGTGTCGGCCGAAGGCATCCAAGTAGATGAAGAGAAGATCAAGGCCATCCGTGAGTGGCCTACCCCCATGTCCATCCAACAAGTCCGGAGCTTCCATGGCTTGGCTTTCTTTTATAGGAGGTTCGTGAGCAATTTTAGCTCAATTATGGCACCCATGACCGAGATCCTCAAGGTCAAGCCCTTTGAGTGGAATGAGAAGGCCCAACATACCTTTGAAGAAATCAAGGAGAAGCTTACTAGTGCACCCATCCTTGCACTACCTAGCTTTTCCAAAGTTTTTGAGGTAGAATGTGATGCATCCGGTGTTGGCATTGGGGCCGTGTTGTCATAAGAGAAGAGGCCCATTGCTTATTTTAGTGAGAAGCTCAATGATGCCAAGAGGAAGTATTCTACATACGACAAGGAGTTCTATGCCTTAGTAAGGGCATTGGAGCATTGGCGGCATTACTTGATTGGAGGCGAGGTCATCCTCCATACGGATCATCAAGCCTTGAAGTTCATCCAAGGACAACATAAGCTCAATCCACGACATGCCAAGTGGGTAGAGTTCTTGCAATCCTTTCACTTTATGATCCACCATAAATCCGGCTAAATGAACAAAGGGGCCGATGCATTGTCAAGAAGATATCTCTTGCTCTCTACTCTTGAATCCAAGGTACTTGGGTTTGAGTGCATCAAGGCTATGTATACCCAAGATGAAGACTTCAAGACCATTCTTGAAAAGTGTTCTAGCCATGCCCACGGTCCTTTCCACCTAGAGGACGGATTCCTCTTCAAGGGAAACCGACTTTGCGTTCCTAAATGTGGGTTTAGAGAGCTTTTGATTCAAGAACTCCATGGGGGAGCTCTAGCCGGCCATTTTGGAATTGAGAAGACTTGTTCTATGCTTAAGGAGCATTACTTTTGGCCCAAGATGTCAAGAGATGTGGAGCACTTCATTAAAAGGTGCTCTACTTGCCAACTTGCCAAGGATCACATACGGCCTCAAGGTCTTTACACCCCCTTGCCGGTTCCTCAGGGGCCTTGGGAAGATGTTAGCTTGGACTTCATCACGGGGTTACCAAGAACTCAAAGGCACAAGGACTCTATCATGGTAGTGGTTGATAGATTCTCCAAGATGGCCCACTTTGTAGCATGTCACACCACCTTTGATGCTTCACAAGTGGCCAATCTTTATTTCAAAGAGATTGTGCGGTTGCATGGAATACCAAGGAGTATGGTGTCCGATCGTGACACTAAGTTCTTGAGTCATTTTTGGCTCACATTATGGAGGAAGCTTGGTACTAGTCTCAAATTCAGCACCTCATGCCATCCCCAAACGGGCAGCCAAACCGAGGTAACAAACCGCACTTTGGGCACATTACTTAGGTTCTTGGTAAAGAAGAACATTAAGAGTTGGGATGAACTCCTTTGTCATGCGGAGTTTGCATTCAACCGAGCCCCAAGCAAGGCCACGGGCCTCTCACCCTTCCAAGTTGTGTATGGCAACAACCCACGGACTCCCATTGATCTTGCTCCCATTCCTAATCCCACTAAATTTAGTTGGGAAGCCGAAAAGAGAGCAAAGGAGGTCCAAGAGCTTCATGCTAAGGTGAGAGAAAAAATTGAAAAGTTCAATGAGCAAGCTAAGTTCTATGCCAACACGAAGAGGAGGGAAGCTCATTTCCAGCCCGGGGAACTAGTATGGGTCCATTTAAGGAAAGAAAGATTCCCAAGCAAGCGGAAATCCAAGCTATTACCAAGATCGGATGGGCCATTTGAAGTCCTTGAGAAGATTGGCCCAAATGCATACAAGATAGAACTTCCCGGAGACTATGGGGTGTCCGCCACTTTCAACGTGGCTGATTTAAGCCCATACTATGATGAAGAAGAAGAGTTGCCGAGTTTGAGGTCAAACTCCATTCAAGCTGGGGGGAATGATGGGGACCATCATGACCAAACTCCAAATGCACAACCAGCAACTCCACACACCCCCTCAAGCCCCAAGGAAGTCAGGAATATCCATGCCTTGGTCAAAGAAGTCATAGAGCACTCGGACAGTACATGGGCAGATTCAACCGGAAATTGGCCCGGTTTTGTGCATCTTCTGGGACTTGAAGGTGAGGGGATGAATGACTGCCTTGCCCCTCTCTTTAAGTTTAAGATGTTAGGAATCCAATAAAACAAGTTGCAAAGGATTTGGAGGTCGGTTGGTTAGTCAATCAGCAAGATCTTTTCAAGTGCGCAGGCTGGGCGCCAAAACAGCAGCATCCGAATTAAGGAGAAAGTTGGACCACCAACTTAACTCCCCTCTTTCTGAAATTTTGCAGCATGAAAGGGGACTTAAATATTTATCAAGTCAAGGGTTCAAATCCCATCCAAAGCACCCCCTTGTGTTGGTATTATCCAGACAAAAGGACAAGGAAAACACCCTTTTAACCGGTTTGTCTCTAGCCGGTACAAGGGGCTGATTTCCCTTGGTTTTTGCTTGCCCACTTGCCTAATGACTCACCTTTGCTGCATTTTAGGACCATTGTAAGCTTGACACATCATTTAGGAGGCATTATGGCCCTAATGAAGTAGCTTAAGCTAGGTAGTGAGGTGTTTAGCTAGCATTTGTTGATTTGATGTGTAACTCTTCCCCAAATGTACCTAGCTATTGATTTTGCTGCTTAGAAGGGGAGGGGGATCGGCCATACTTGCATAAAAACCAGATGGGGCTCTCACTTGTAAGCACTTTTGAATGAATGAAGTTGTGAGTTTTCAAACTCTCTCAAAAAAACAAAGTCCTAGTGTTATATCTTGAGCTTGGCAACTCAAGTGGGTCTCTAGGTCTCTTTCTCTCAACTAGAAGGTTATTAAATTCTGTAACTAGTTGATACAAAGAGATTGCCCAAGTGTTCTCCAAGGGTGGCTCCTCGGATTATCCCCTGCAAGGTCACTTGATTATCCAAACTCTTGTTTTCCTTTCCATTGTTGTGTTCCTTCTTCTTGTTTTCAAGCATTTCACTTTGTGGCAAGTGTGAGTTGGTTCTTCTCCTTACAACCTTCCATCACAAGGCCTTCCCAATAATACATGGCATGCATCCATAGGTATAACATCACACCAAAGTTGGTCTTGATAGTTCTTACCAATGGATAAAGAAATAAGGCACCGTGAATTGACTTGGAGTCCTTTGCTTTGATTCAGCCATTATATGTTGTAAGGATGGGGATGGGCCGTGGCTTGTAAGCCTAACTTTTCAATCATGGCGACGGACACCACGTTCGCACAGCTACCACCATCAATAATCAACGAGCATACCTTGCTTTGAACCGTGCACCTGGTGTGAAAGATGTTTTCTCTTTGTTCTTCTTTGGTGCTCTTTTGACCGTTCAAGACTCTCCTCAAAACCAGCATTTCTCCTTCATCAGCTTCCTCCTCTCAACTTCTTCTTGACTCTCTTCATGAACTTCTTCAGTTTCATCCTCATTCTCATCTTCAACCTCTTGCTCATCCACAGCTCTCCATTCGGCTAGAGTGATTACTTTACGGATGGGGCACTCCGAAGCAATGTGACCTAATCCTTGGCACTTGAAACATATCCTAGTGCTCATTGGATTGGGATTTGGTCGAGTAGGGGGTGCTGGAGCCTTTTGTGGTGCTTGGGTTCTTTGTGGATTGGAAGGAAAGGGATTTTGTGGCTTAAGAGTTGGTTGGGAACTCCCCTTGTTAAAAGGTTGGTTCCGAGTTGGAGGTTTCTGATATGAAGGTTTAAAAGTTTGTTTAGCCTTCTTTTGTTGCTCAACTTTGTGAGCAAGCACACAAACTTCATCAAAAGTGGTATAAGCTTGGAGATCAACAACATTAGAATACCTAGGATCAAGTCCTCCTAAGTACCTGACAATTATTTGTTCCTCGGGTTCTTGAAGATCACACTTGATTGAAAGCTTTTCAAACTCCCTAGTATATTCTTCAACTCTTAGATTGCCTTGACTCAGATTATGAAGTTGTGAATAACAATCTTGGACATACGTGGGGGGTAAGAATCTAGCCTTCAACTTGGTTTTCATTTTCTCCCAAGTCCTGATTTTAGTCTTACGTTCCCTAACTCTTTTAGCACACAAGTTGGTCCACCATAAAGAAGCATACTTACGTAGTCTTAATGCCACCAACTTGACTTTCTTTTCTTCTGGAACGTCTTTGTATTCGAATTCCCTCTCCACAGTGTGCAACCAGTCCAAGAAGTCTTCTGGATCAAGCTTGCCTTCATATTCTGGAATCTCAACTCTAAAATCATTAGAGTTACCTTGTCCTCTTGGCTCTTGTCGTGGTCTTCTGAATGACTCTTCATCACTTGAGGATTCAAGGTTGTGACTAAGCACTTGCTCTCGGCCTTGTGAAGCAAAATATGATGGTTCTTCATTGAACTTTTGCTTTTGCTTGAGAAAAGTACCCAACTGCTTGCGTAGGTACTCGTTCTGTGCCTTGAGTTCTTGATTAGAAGAAGTAATCTCATGATTATCCTTCAAAATGGGATCAAGCTTTTCTTCCATACTCATACGAGTACTCATGTTCGTGTTTGAGAAATGGAAAAGAAGGGAGTTTGGATGCGTGGATTCAATACCAGGCCAAAGATGAAACTCAGCTCTGATACCAAATATGATGCAAAGGGCAAGGGGTATGGTTATACACCTTAACCTCACACCAAGCAAAGGCTAAAACTTGAGATTGCTTACGGGTGGAAGTGGCACGGCCGTGTGTGGAGACACGGGGATCCCGTGCTAACTTGCTGCCTCAAAGTACTAGAATGGCTTAGTTTTGCACGGTTTGGAAGCCTTTCAATTCTATTTGGTTTTCTTGGCTTTTGGTGAGTTTGATATGGGGGATTTGAATGTGAATGATGGTAGAGGAGTGGAATAATGAAGAGGAATGATGGATGGGCTTAGTGGAAGTAATGCCTTGAACAATCAAGCAATCAACTTCATTAAGGAACCGTGTGGAATGAACTGATTTGGGATCAAACTAAACCCTTGGATTGGATACAGAAATCACCACCAACCTTTGAGTTTAGGGCCCTTAAACTTGATTAAGATACAGATTCACCAGTTAATCTAGTTTAAGACTCACTTGAACACCACTTAGTTTGGCCTAAACTAAGATAAGCAAGCAAGGATTTGAGAGGAGGCTTTCAAAGCTCTCACTAAACTTTCATTCATCAAATTCTGAAGTGTCCTTTGCTTGTGGCCGTGAGAGGCCTTACATAGGCAGCAAAAACCTCTAAGCTAAGCAAGCTAGCAAGCATCTTACTTTTCCTTCCTAGGAGGGAAAGGTATTAACTAGCTCTAATTGCCACGGTTAGAGCTAATTGACTTCAAGCATGCTTAAGGCTAATCAAAACACATCTAATCCTTCAAGGAAAGCAAGACAAATGATTAGTACAACTTAATCAACTTGTCCCTAAGCTTAATCAGCAAAATAGGCAGCAAGTGGACATGTGAGCAGCCGAAAAGTGACCTCTCCCCTTTGCGGCTGACCAATGACATTCAAGGGACATCTTTCCTTGTCTCTTCATTCTCATTGGCTGATCTTTCCAAGGTTGCAGCTGATGATGGTGCCTTGGGGTGTGTGCCCAGCCTTGGAGGGTGTATCAAGTCAGTGGATAGCAAGGAAACCCACCGGGAAGGGTATGCTTCAGCCGTGCTATCAGACCGGGTGCATTGGCAGATTTTTACCCGATTTTCAAGCCAAGTTTACCCAAAGCAAAAATTGATATGGTTTAAGTTTTAAACGTGGGAAAGAAAGTTTAGGGTGTGTATAAACCACCCCATTCGAGAAATCAAGGTTAAACATGGATTAAGTAAGGTAATCACATGTAAACTTTTAATCGTGCAGGATTGAACTGATTCTGACCGATTAGGAAAAACGCCCTTGATCCTTCATCCTCTTGTAGCATGACTTGAACGCAATGCTTGGACTTGAAAATTAACTTCCTGAGGATTCCAAAAATGCAAAAATATTGGTCCTAAGCCATGAAATGGCCTAAGAAATCATGTGCACAAAACCAGGCTTGTGCAGGCCGGTTGTGCCAGTTTCAGCTTCTTGCCAAAGGAGGGCTATCTTTTGAGCTTGAGACTGTGTTCTTGGTCGACTTGGACTTGTCACAACTTGATCATGCTCTTGGCTAGGTGGCCCTCCATCATCCTCCCCTTGTTGAAACGATTTGACCCTCAAATCGGGTGGGGAATTGTCCGGGTAGAATGGACTCAAATCAGCTACGTTAAAAGTAGCTGAAACCTCATAATCACCAGGGAGATTAATCTTGTAGGCATTGTCGTTGATTCTCTCCAAGACTTCAAATGGACATTCCGCTCGTGGCATGGGTTCGTTTTTCCTTTTAGAGGGAAAACGTTCCTTTCTTAAATGAATCCATACCAAGTCTCCTGGTTGAAAAACAATCTTTCTCCTATGCTTGTTGGCGTGTGCTTCATAGGCTGCATTAGTCTTCTCTATTCGTGCCTTCACTAACTCATGGAGCTTTTGAATTTCTTTTACTCTTTGTGTTGCATCAACATGGGGCTTTTGATCTTGGGGTCGTGGGGTGAGGTCATTTGGACTTAAAGGATCGACCCCATACACCACTTTAAATGGTGAAAGACCAGTAGCTTTGCTAGGTGCCCGATTGTATGCAAACTCAGCATGGGGTAAGAGTAAATCCCAGGCCTTCGCATTAGGTTTAATCAAAGCCCTTAGGAGAGTACCCAGGGTTCGATTAGTGACCTCCGTTTGGCCATTAGTCTGGGGATGACAGGTAGTACTAAACAACAATTTAGTACCAAGCTTCTTCCATAGGGTAATCCAGAAATGACTGAGGAACTTCGTATCCCTATCTGAAACAATGGTCCTAGGAATACCATGCAATCTTGTTACCTCTTTAAAGTAAAGCTCGGCAATGTGAGTGGCATCATTTGTTTTGCAACATGGGATGAAATGTGCCATCTTTGAAAATCTATCCACTACCACAAAGATTGAGTCCTTTCCCCTTTGAGTCTTAGGTAGACCCAAAATGAAGTCCATGCTGACATCCACCCAAGGTAGAGTAGGCACGGGCAATGGAGTGTATAACCCATGGGGTAAGGTGTGGCTCTTTGCTGCTTGGCACGTTCCACACCTCCTAAGGATGTCTTGAACATCCTTCTCCATCCCTGGCCAATAGTAGTGTTCCCTTAACATGGTTAAGGTCTTTGATTCTCCAAAATGACCGGCCAAGGAACCTCCATGAACCTCCCTGATGAGGAGCTCACGAGTACTGCACTTTGGAATGCATAAACGCACTCCCTTGAACAAATAACCCTCTTGAATTAGGAAATCTCCCTTTGGATGTTTCAAACATGCAGCGTAGAGATTCCCAAGGTCTTCATCTTCGGCGTATAAACTCTTAAGATGCTCAAAACCAAGAATAAGAGCATCTAACTGGAACATAAGGAGGTATCTCCTTGATAATGCATCTGCACCTTGGTTTAACTTGCCAGACTTATGCTTAATAGTGAAGTGGAATGATTGTAGGAATTCAACCCACTTGGCATGGCGTGAGTTAAGTTTATGTTGGCCCTGAATATACTTCAATGCCTCATGATCCGAATGAAGTATAAACTCACTAGCTACCAAGTAATGACTCCAGTGCTCTAGGCATCGAATGATAGCATAGAACTCCTTATCATAGGTGGAGTACTTTCTTCTTGAATCACATAGTTTCTCACTAAAGAAGGCTAATGGCTTGCCTTCTTGAGTCAAAACTCCACCAATTCCCACTCCTGATGCATCACACTCAACTTCAAAAATCTTCTCAAAGCACGGCAAAGCAAGAACCGGTGCTTGAGTAAGTCTCTTCTTTACTTCCTCGAAGGCAGATTGGGCCTTAGGATTCCATTGGAATGAGGAACCCTTGAGCACTTCGGTCATAGGGGACATGATGGTGCTGAAGTTTCGAATAAACCTTCTATAAAATGAAGCCAAGCCATGAAAACTTCTAACATCATGTATACTTTGTGGTTGAGGCCAAGTACGAATAGCCTCGATCTTCCCTTCATCAACTTTTATGCCTTCACTTGAAACAATGTAACCTAAGAATGTAACCTCATGAGTAAAGAAGGTACATTTCTTAAGATTACCACATAACTGCTCACGTTCAAGGACATGCATGATCTGATGGAGATGATCTTGATGTGCCCGCTCGTCCTTAGAATAAATGAGAATATCATCGAAGTAAACCACCACGAATTTACCAATAAAGGGCTTGAATACTTGATTCATCAGCCTCATGAATGTACTAGGAGCGTTGGAAAGACCGAAGAGGAAGAAGAGAGGGAAGAGTAAGATCAAAACTTGGGATAAGTTGAGGGGTAAACTAGAGTGTGCTTTTGCTCCAACCTCTTACTTGCACACGCATCTTTTTCCTCCCTTTGCGGGAAATGGCCTTAATTTCTTTTCTAAAGACATTCCTCTCAACAAGGGGCGTCCCATGAGTGCTTGCATCCATAATTCTACTCCCTTCCTTTGTTTGGAGACCCCTAACACCAACAAGGATGAAAAGATCCTTGGGGAGGAAGTTACAAGCCTAGTTAACTCACCTCCAAAGTTTGATAAGCTTGAAGTTGAAGAACCCCAAGTGTCCGATTTGGAGCCATGTGAGGTTGTGGATGAAATTGGGGAACTCTTGAGTCAAGAAGAATGCCCTCATTCACAACAAGAATTGAGGACAATTCTTTTCGAAGAGAGAGGGTTTGATGTATATTTTCAAGGGCCTCATTTTCATTCTTTCAACTCAACTTCATGGGAGGTAAGCTCCATACAAATTCAAGCATGGCAAGGCTTTTCTTTGGTCCCACAATTTGAGTTTCATGACAAAAGACACTTTATGGAGTTTTATTTGAACTTCAAAGTGCCTTATCCGAAGGGGTTTTCCAAATGGGGATCACAAGTACCATCCATTTCAAAGGATGATGGGGACCATCGTGCCCAAGCTTCATCCACACATTCAGCAAACCCTCACACCCATTCAACCCCCAAGGAGGCCAAAGAAGTTCATGCCTTGGTCAGAAAACTCATGTACACAGCCGAAGATGCACTGTCCATTTCGTCCAGTTTCTGGCCCGGTTTTGTGTCGTTGTTGGAGCAAAATATAGAAGGGGAAATTTCCTGCACGCACCACCCCCTTAAAGCTTAAGATCTTAGCTTTCCAACAAGACCTTTTGCAAGGCATTTGGAGTCCATTTGGTCAGTCAACCAAGCCAAAACCTGAGACCGCGCACTGCAGGGTGCAATCCAGCACAGTCCGAAATAAGGCCCTAGTTGGTTGACTTCCTCAACTCCAACTTTTGTCAAATTTTGCAGTATGAAAGGGGACATAAATAATTATCAGGTCATGGGTTCAAATCCCATCCAAAGCACCCCCTTGTGTTGGTATTAACCAGCCAAAAGGACACAAAAATCATCCTTTTACCCGGTTCTTCCCAAACCGGTACAAGGTCTGATTTTCTTGGGTTGTGCTTGTCCCCTTGCCTCCCCCACTTGCTGAATGAGTCATTTTGCTGCATTCAAGGATTCATGTAAGCTTGACACCTCATTTGGGAGGCATTATAACCCCTAATGAGGTAGATTAAGCTAGGTAGTGAGGTGTCTAACTTGTAGTGGCTGATTTGATGTGTTCTCTTCCCCAAATGTACCTAGCTATTGATTTTGCTGCTTGGAAGGGGAGGGGGTTCGGCCATCAAGCTTAAAAACCAGCTTGAGCCTCACTTTGCACACAACTTTGAATGTATGAGCTTGTGAGTTCTTAAACTCTCTCCACAAAAATTCCTAGTGTTATATCTTGAGTTTGGCAACTCAAGTGGGTCTCTAGGTCTCTTTCTCTCAACTAGAAGGTGATTAAATTCTGTAACTAGTTGATACAAAGAGATTGCCCAAGTGTTCTCCAAGGGTGGCTCCTCGGATTATCCCTTGCAAGGTCACTTGATTATCCCAAACTCTTGCTTTTCCTATCTGTTGTGGTTTTCCTTCTCCTTGTGTCAAGCAATCCACTTTGAAGTAAGTTGTGAGTGGTTCTTCTCCCTTACAACCCTCCATCAGCCGGCTAGGGCTCCTCCATGTAGCTCTTGGATAAGGAGCTCTCTAAATTCGCGTTGAGGAATGCAAAGGCATGAGCCTTTAAATAGGAACCCATCTTCTAAGTGAAACAACCCATGGAGGTGCTTAGAACACTTCTCAAAAATATCCTTGAAATCATCATCTTTGGAGTACAAGTCTTTCACAATCTCAAAACCAAGTACTTTAGTACTCAAAGTGGAGAGTAACAAGTACCTACGAGAGAGTGCATCGGCTCCTTTGTTGAGAGTCCCCGCCTTATGTTGGATGGCGAAATGGAAGGACTGAAGATACTCTACCCATTTAGCATGTCTAGGGCTGAGTTTGTGTTGTCCTTGAATGTACTTGAGAGCCTCATGATTAGAATGGAGAATGAATTCTCCTCCAACAAGATAATGACGCCAATGCTCCAATGCTCTAATGATAGCATAAAACTCCTTGTCGTAGGTGGAGTACTTCTTCTTAGCATCGTTGAGCTTCTCACTAAAGAAGGCAATGGGTCTCTTCTCTTGAGATAGGACAGCTCCAATTCCTACCCCGGATGCATCACATTCAACTTCAAAAGCTTTGGCAAAATCGGGCAAGGCTAGGACGGGAGCACTAGTGAGTTTCTTCTTGATCTCTTCAAAGGCTTGTGATACGCACCAACCACGAAGTTCTAGTCTACAAGAGCATGTCCTTGTTCAACAACTCCATTCGGATCCCTATTGTCAAGGTATTCAGTTTGACCTACAAGCTCCCTTGGGAAGGTCCTTACTCTCTTGGACCCCTATCCCAAGCCAAGCTAGTCCAAGCTCCTTGTAGAAGCCTAGCAAAGGTTTCCACCCAAAAACAGTCCAATTCGGTTCCTTAGAACAACCCAGGCAGTGGCCGTTTCTTTTGCATGTTCAAGGCATTTTTCCTCTTACCAGGGGTTTGGAAGCACTTTACACTTTTGGGTTGACAACCTAAGTCCTTTATAAAGCTTTTATTTAGCTTGTAAATGGCCTAGGTTGATAACTTTTGGCTAAAGATGCAACCGGGTATCCAGTTTCAGCCACACAGCACCTGACTGAAGTTTGAGGTGATTTTTGGCTTGCCTTGGCAGGCCTTTGGTCGAGATATTTCTGGCCTTTCTTTAAGTTTAGGATGTGATCTTTCATATAAATCAAGTTGCAAGTGAAAAGGAGGCCATTTGGGGGTTCAAATCATCCAAACATTTCAGACCTGCAAACTGGCCAGTACAGCCGCGCACATGGGTCAACTTCTGGCCCTCTATTACCCAAGAGCAACCTGATTTAACTGAACGGTTTAAAGCCTAACTTTAAGTTTCAGGTCTTATCTTTCCAATGAAGCAAGTTCCAAAGCATTTTGACATCATTTGCCTAGTCAACCAGCCTAATCTTTCAAACCGTGCAAAACTGGACAGTCCTGGAATTCAGCCTATGATCTGGTCCGAAATGAGCTCCGTTTGTTCCCATCTTTTGAGGACTCTTTGGGGACACCTAAGGGCATGAAAGGGTGTCTAAATGTTTATCAAATGAACACTCAAAACCTCAGATTCAGCCACCCAAGGTACAGCTATTATCCGGGCAAGCAAGGAAGAAAATACCCTTTTATCCAAGGGACCAAAACAAGCTGTCCTTTGCTGTTTTAGGTGATCAGCTGGCTGTCCTTGCTGTTTTGACTTGTTTTTCATCTTATCAAAGCTTTCATTAGTTGTACTTAAGTGTAACACATGTTAGACACCTCAAACATTGAGATTAACACTTGTATTAGGTGTCAAACATCCAAGAGATGCTAAATTTAGGCCTTGTATTAGCTAGACTAGGTTGCTTGATTTAGCTAGTTAAATCTTGGCCCTTGATCTTGTTGTGAAGGCCGGATATACTCGACCAAAGCTGAATGTTTACTAACTTTTGGAATGAAAATGAAAAGTTTTCTTTGCTAGCTTAAGCAAATCTCAAATCTCCTCTACTTTATCCTTCATTGGTGGTGTTTAGGAGTGATTCTTTATCCTCTCTTCCGGTGCGTTTGCTTTACGAAGATTGGTGGTGAATCCTTTAGCTTTGGCTGGTGGTTTTTAACCTTTAGGCCAATTCATATCCAAGTGTGTTGAGTGTTAGTAGTGTCCGAAGTGCTAGCCTAGCACGCATCAACTGGTATCAGAGCCCAACTTCGATTCTTGGTGAGTTGGTTTTGATTGCCGTAAGCTCCTCTTCTCTTCTCCTTGATTCTTTTTCGTTTCTCCCCTCCTTGAATTCACTTCTCACGTTCCCCTTGAATCCACAAAGAACCCTCCTAGCCCAAACACGAATCCTAGCTACAAAAAAAAAAAACCAAGCTCCACAAATAGCCCCAACCGTTTCTCCACTCCTTTACCAAAACATGGCCGAAAGGGGAGATCCTTCTTCCTCACCTCAAGACGCCCCTTTAAGGGAACCGGTGAGAGTTCCTAGAGGTATGACTCTAGAACAAGCTCACGAAATGAGGAGGGATAGAGCCATCCTTGAGATGCAAGAAAGCATAAGAACCCTCACTACACAACTCCAACAACTCGTGGCCCAACCGAGAAGACAAGAACGAGAACCACCCCGGGACCTTCCTAATGACCTTGATTTTGACTCTCCTCTTGAGAGTGACTCTTCTATGGGAGGGAGAAGGCCGAGGAGGAGGAGGATACAACAAGATGAACTCAATGACTTGAAGATTGAGGCACCCGAGTTTGATGGAAGTTTGAGACCCGAAGATTACTTAGAATGGGTTCAAGCTTTGGAGAGGATCATTGAGATTAAGGGTTATTCTAGTGAGAAAGCCTTTAAACTTGCCGTGTTGAAGCTCAAATCATACGCATCTCTATGGTATGAGAACTTGAAGAGGACGAGAGCCTTAGAGGGAAAATCCAAGATCAACACTTGGATTAAGTTAAAGAAGTACATGGACAAACGATTCTTGCCTTCCACTTATAAGCAAGAATTATACTTGAGGGTTACTTCTCTTCAACAAGGAAGTATGAGGGTTGAGGAGTATATTCGAGAGTTTGAACAACTCCAAATTCGATGTTCATTGAGGGAGGAACCCGAGCAAACCATCGCAAGGTTCCTAAAAGGTCTATCTCCACCTATCCTTGAGCGGGTCGAACTTCAACCCTTTTGGACCTTTGAGGATGCTTGCAAATTGGCCGTGAAGGTAGAAAAACAACTCAAATCCAAACGCCCCTTTGTTTCTACCCCCTTAAAGCCCACGGCCACCCCTAAGTCCTTCCACCCTTCAAACCGAAATACCCTCCCAAGACCACCCACAACCAAGAGAAAGGAAAAGAAGTTCTAAAGGAGGGACTCAAAAGCCAAAAGAAATGTTTCAAGTGCCATGGTTTTGGGCACTTTCAAGCGGATTGTCCAAATCGAAGAGTCCTTACTATTAAGGAAATTGATGAGCTCGGTCACATGGAGGTCGAAAGTGATGAAAGTGAAGAAGAGATCCTTGAGGACGAAGAAGACCCCACCTATCAACCCGAGGAAGGGGATGTTCTTATGATCAAGAGGGTTTTGCACACTAAGGAGGCCATTTCGGACTCCAATCAAAGAGAACAAATTTTCCATTCAAGATGTAAAGTCTTGAACAAAGTGTGCAACTTGATCATTGATGGAGGGAGTTGCACTAATGTGGCTTCCCATGAAATGGTTACCAAGCTTAACCTTACTACCATTCCTCACCCAAGGCCATACACCCTACAATGGCTCAAAAAGGGGAGTGAAGTAACGGTTAGTAAGCAAGTTCTAGTCCCTTTCTCCATTGGTGGCTATCAAGACGAGGTTGTTTGTGACGTTTTACCCATGGACGCTTGCCATTTGCTCCTTGGGAGGCCTTGGCAATTCGACAAGGATGCTACCCATCACGGTCAAGCTAATACTTATTCCTTTAGGCTTAAAGGGAAAACCGTGACATTAGCCCCTCTACCCCCAAACCAAACACATAAACACAAACCCAAGAGTGGAGAGACAAAGCCAAAAGACCTAACCTTGCTAGTGAGTGAAGGGCGAGTTGAAAGGGCCCTTGAGAAAGGAAAGACCGTGTACATGATTCTCTTTGTTGAAACCCCACAGAATCCCCCACAAAAAAAACCTACACCCCTCGGCCATCCCCTTAATCCAAGAGTTTGAGGATGTTTTCCCTCAAAATCTACCTCCCGGTCTTCCTCCTTTAAGGGGCATAGAGCACCAAATCGATTTAATTTCCGGTGCCCCTCTACCCAATAAACCGGCCTATAGATGTAACCCCACCGAAACCAAGGAACTCCAAAAGCAAGTGCAAGAATTGGTGGACCAAGGTTATGTGAGGCCAAGTATGAGTCCTTGTTCCGTTCCGGCCTTATTAGTTCCAAAGAAAGATGGGACTTGGAGGATGTGCATTGATAGTAGGGCCATCAACAACATCACCATCAAGTATAGGTACCCAATTCCTAGGCTTGATGACATGTTAGATGAGCTACATGGTTCAAGGATCTTCTCAAAGATTGATTTAAGGAGCGGATACCACCAAATTCGGATGAAAGAGGGGGATGAGTGGAAGACCGCTTTCAAAACCAAGCAAGGGCTATATGAGTGGCTAGTCATGCCATTCGGACTCTCAAATGCACCTAGTACTTTCATGAGATTGATGAATGAAGTACTAAGGCCCTTTATTGGTGACTTCGTTGTGGTTTACTTTGATGACATTCTTGTGTATAGCAAGAATGAAACCGATCATATTCTACATCTAAGGAAGGTGTTCACTACTCTACGTGAACAAAGATTGTATGGCAAGCTTGAAAAATGTGAATTCTTTGTACCAAGGGTTGTTTTCCTTGGTTATGTTGTCTCAAGTAAAGGAATCCAAGTGGATGAATCCAAGGTGGAAGCCATCCAATCTTGGCCGGTTCCCACCTCCATTACGGCCGTACGAAGCTTTCATGGCCTAGCCTCCTTCTATAGAAGATTCATCAAGGATTTTAGTTCCATCATGGCACCCCTCACGGAATGTATGAAGAAAGGTACTTTTGTTTGGACCCCCTCGGCCCAAAAGTCCTTTGAAACAATCAAGCTCAAGTTGTGTGAGGCCCCGGTTTTAGCCCTTCCAAACTTTGAAGAGTTGTTTGAGGTGGAGTGTGATGCAAGTGGAGTAGGGATAGGAGCCGTTCTTACTCAACTCAAAAAGCCTTTGGCCTATTTTAGTGAGAAATTGAGTGGCCCCAAACTCAATTATTCAACATATGACAAAGAGTTTTACGCCATAGTCCGGGCTTTGCATCATTGGAATCACTACTTGAAACCTAAGCCCTTTGTATTACATTCGGACCACCAAGCTTTAAAGTTCCTTAGTGGGCAGCCTAAACTCAATTTTAGGCATGCTAAATGGGTTGAGTTTTTACAAGCCTTTTCCTTTTCCACCAAACACAAAAGGGGTTGTGAGAATGTGGTAGCCGATGCACTCTCAAGGAAGTATGCCTTGATCTCACTTCTAGGGGCAAAGCTACTCGGATTTCAAGCTATTCAAGCTTACTATGAGGAAGATTCAACTTTCAAGGACTTGTTTAAGTCCCCTCCTACTCACGGTCCCTACCAAATTCAAGAAGGATTTCTCTTTAAGGGTAACAAGCTTTGCATTCCTTCTTGCCCTTTTAGAGAACTCCTAGTGAGAGAAGCTCATGGGGGCTCACTTGCTGGTCATTTTGGGATCAACAAGACCTTAGACATTCTAAGGGAACACTTCTTTTGGCCCAAGATGGGAGAGGACGTGCACAAGGTCGTTTCAAGATGTGCTATTTGCCACCAAGCCAAGAGTCAATTTCACCAAGGGCTCTATTGTCCCCTGCCCGTGCCTCTTAGGCCGTGGGAAGATGTGAGCATGGATTTCATTGTGGCCTTGCCTAGGACACAAAGGGGCAAGGATTCGGTCATGGTGGTTGTGGATCGATTCTCAAAGATGGCACACTTCATAGCATGCCACAAGACCGATGATGCTTCCCACATTGCGGATCTTTACATGAAAGAGGTGATTCGGCTTCATGGTGTTCCCAAAACAATTGTGAGTGACCGAGACACAAAATTTCTCTCTCACTTTTGGAGGAGTTTATGGCATCTCTTGGGTACTAAGCTCCTCTATAGTACCACTTGTCATCCTCAAACCGATGGCCAAACGGAGGTGACAAATAGAACCCTTTCTACCCTCCTTAGGACATTGGTTCACAAAAATTTGAGAGCGTGGGACATCAAGCTAGCCCATGCGGAGTTTGCCTACAACCGCACACCGGTTAGGGCCACGGGCATGTCACCATTTGAGGCTTTGTATGGGGTTAATCCCCTAACTCCCATTGATCTTCTACCTCTCCCCATGGATTGCAAGGTGAGCTTTGAAGCGAAAGAACGAGCCAAGGAGATGCAAAGTCTACATGAACGGATTAGGGCTCACATTGAGAAGGTTAATGAAGCTTACAAGAACAAAGCCAATAAGAACCGCAAGGGCATGGAATTTCAACCCGGAGACTTGGTATGGCTCCACCTTAGAAAGGAAAGGTTCCCCTCAAGAAGGAAAAACAAGCTCATGTCAAGGGGAGATGGCCCATTCAAGGTGATTTCTAAGGTTGGTCCAAACGCTTACAAGCTAGAGTTGCCCGGTGAAATGGGGGTTTCGGCCACCTTCAATGTAGGGGATCTGAGCCCTTACATCGAGGATGACTTGACCCTTGAGGATTTGAGGGCAAATCCTCTTGAGGAGGGAGAGGATGATACGCACCAACCACGAAGTTCTAGTCTACAAGAGCATGTCCTTGTTCAACAACTCCATTCGGATCCCTATTGTCAAGGTATTCAGTTTGACCTACAAGCTCCCTTGGGAAGGTCCTTACTCTCTTGGACCCCTATCCCAAGCCAAGCTAGTCCAAGCTCCTTGTAGAAGCCTAGCAAAGGTTTCCACCCAAAAACAGTCCAATTCGGTTCCTTAGAACAACCCGGGCAGTGGCCGTTTCTTTTGCATGTTCAAGGCATTTTTCCTCTTACCAGGGGTTTGGAAGCACTTTACACTTTTGGGTTGACAACCTAAGTCCTTTATAAAGCTTTTATTTAGCTTGTAAATGGCCTAGGTTGATAACTTTTGGCTAAAAGATGCAACCGGGTATCCAGTTTCAGCCACACAGCACCTGACTGAAGTTTGAGGTGATTTTTGGCTTGCCTTGGCAGGCCTTTGGTCGAGATATTTCTGGCCTTTCTTTAAGTTTAGGATGTGATCTTTCATATAAATCAAGTTGCAAGTGAAAAGGAGGCCATTTGGGGGTTCAAATCATCCAAACATTTCAGACCTGCAAACTGGCCAGTGCCGCGCACATGGGTCAACTTCTGGCCCTCTATTACCCAAGAGCAACCTGATTTAACTGAACGGTTTAAAGCCTAACTTTAAGTTTCAGGTCTTATCTTTCCAATGAAGCAAGTTCCAAAGCATTTTGACATCATTTGCCTAGTCAACCAGCCTAATCTTTCAAACCGTGCAAAACTGGACAGTCCTGGAATTCAGCCTATGATCTGGTCCGAAATGAGCTCCGTTTGTTCCCATCTTTTGAGGACTCTTTGGGGACACCTAAGGGCATGAAAGGGTGTCTAAATGTTTATCAAATGAACCCTCAAACCCTCAGATTCAGCCACCCAAGGTACAGCTATTATCCGGGCAAGCAAGGAAGAAAATACCCTTTTATCCAAGGGACCAAAACAAGCTGTCCTTTGCTGTTTTAGGTTATCAGCCGGCTGTCCTTGCTGTTTTGACTTGTTTTTCATCTTATCAAAGCTTTCATTAGTTGTACTTAAGTGAAACACATGTTAGACACCTCAAACATTGAGATTAACACTTGTATTAGGTGTCAAACATCCAAGAGATGCTGAATTTAGGCCTTGTATTAGCTAGACTAGGTTGCTTGATTTAGATAGTTAAATCTTGGCCCTTGATCTTGTTGTGAAGGCCGGATATACTCGGCCAAAGCTGAATGTTTACTAACTTTTGGAATGAAAATGAAAAGTTTTCTTTGCTAGCTTAAGCAAATCTCAAATCTCCTCTACTTTATCCTTCATTGGTGGTGTTTAGGAGTGATTCTTTATCCTCTCTTCCGGTGCGTTTGCTTTACGAAGATTGGTGGTGAATCCTTTAGCTTTGGCTGGTGGTTTTAACCTTTAGGCCAATTCATATCCAAGTGTGTTGAGTGTTAGTAGTGTCCGAAGTGCTAGCCTAGCACGCATCAGCTTGTTGTGCTTGCTCGTTCCAAAAAAATTCTTTGCCTTTAATTACCTCGGTCATAGGAGCCACAATGGTGCTGAAATTTCGGATGAATCTCTGGTAAAATGATGCTAGGCCATGGAAACTCCTTACTTGAGTGATAGATGTAGGAGTAGGCCATTCTTGGATAGCCTTGATCTTGCTATCATCAACTTGAAGACCTTGGGCGGACACAATGAACCCCAAGAATACCACTTGAGGGGTGAAGAAATAACATTTCTCCATATTGCCATAGAGTTGCTCTTGAGAAAGGATCTCCAAAACTTGTTGCAAGTATTGGGCATGCTCTTCTTCGGTCTTGCTATAGACCAAAATATCATCAAAGTAGACAACAACACAAATGCCAATGAAGGGCTTTAGAACTTGGTTCATAAGCCTCATGAAAGTGCTAGGGGCATTAGTAAGCCCAAATAGCATCACAAGCCACTCATACAAACCTCCTTTAGTCTTAAAGGCGGTTTTCCATTCATCACCTTCAAAGATTCGGATTTGATAGTAGCCACTTCGTAAATCAATCTTGGAAAAGATAGCGGCTCCATGGAGTTCATCAAGTAGATCTTCCAATCTTGGAATAGGATACCAGTACTTGATAGTGATTTTGTTAATAGCCCGGTTATCCACACACATGCGCATGCTACCGTCCTTTTTAGGAACAAGGAGGGCGGGCACGGCACATGGACTCAAACTCTCCCGAATTAAACCCTTGGACAAGAGGTCATCTACTTGTCTTCGGATTTCTTGAGTTTCACTAGGAGACATCCAGTAGGCTGGCTTGTTGGGAAGAACGGAACCGGGAATGAGGTCTATCTTGTGTTGGATGGATCTAGGAGGGGGAAGGCCATGTGGGATCTCTTGTGAAAAGACATGATGGTAGGTTTGAAGGAGAGGGGTGAGTAGTGGATGTGTGGGAGATGGTGGCTTAGGTTCCTCTCGTAGAAGAATCAAGTCTTTAAAAGACTCAAATTCATGGTGCTCGGATTTGAGGAGAGTGGTGAGAAAGACATCCAAGTGAGGATTGTCTTTGGGTCTAGTGGTGGAGGGAATTTTGAGAGGAGTAAGGGTAATCTTTTTGTGGTCTTTTTGGAAACAATTAAAACTAGCCAATGAAAAGACTAAGTAAAATGAAAAGACTCATCATAAAAGGGGTAGGGGAGGTTACAAAGAATATTCTAGGATTTCTATCAGCTGATTATCTCCATCTAGAAGCCTCCAAAATGTGCACAATATCAGCCACACAAACTCATGTAACCGAAGACTCTTCACTTTCCCAGAATTAATCCTTGCAGCTGCTTCAACTTCAACAGAGTATATCTTCCAGAATACTCGGCCAAAACACGCGTTCTTGGGCTTGCTAGAAAGCCCTGGAAGTCTATTTTCCAGAATGGCCTCATTTGCTCAATTTGGATAAGCGGTTTAAAAGCTATGGCCCAGACAATGCACCTATCTCAGACTGGACTGGATCAGAATAATGTACCTTTGAGTGATATTTTGCCCAATCAAATGACGTCCAAATTAAACAAACTTGGGCTTACTTTAAAGCTGAAATATTAAGCTTCCAAAGCATATGGGCCCTCAAGTTGTGGGTCTACTTGAGCTTGTCCAAAAGTTGCCACAGAAATTACCTTCCACAGGGACGAATCGGGCACTAATTCTTCTGGAAGGAATAAAACTTTTCTACAAAGTTTTGCCACGTCTTTGACTTCTTGAAGCTTGATCGGGTCTTCCTTGGGCTGGGCTTGATGGTCTTTGGGCCGTTCATGATGGTCTCCATCATTAGACCTTGAGGATGGACCTCCATCATTCTCCCCTTGTTGGGAAGATTTGATCCTCCAATCAGAAAGGTAGTCATCTGCTTCATAAGGGCTTAAATCAGCAACGTTAAACGTAGCTGATACTCCATAATCTCCTGGTAACTCCACCTGATGTATATTTTCAAGGGTCTCATTTTCATTCTTTCTACTCGACTTCATGGGAGGAAAGCTCCAAACAAATTTACACATGGCAAGGCCCTTCTTCGGGTCCACTTTTCGAATTTCATGACAAAAGACATTTTATGGAGTTTTACTTGAACTTCAAAATACCATTTTTGAAAGATGCAGTTCCGGACAGCAAGTGCAGCAACTTGGTGACCCTAATCACCTAGATTCAAGGTGGTTTAAACCCATTTTATTGCTTTAGGATTTAAGTTCGGAAAGTTAGCTTTCCAATAAAGCAAATTTCAAGTCATTTGGACTTCATTTGCCCACCCAACTCAGCTCTCAAAGTTCAGCTATACAATCTGGCCAGATTCCAGCGCAGCAACCCGATTTTTCAAGCTTAATTACCCAAGCATACATCATTTGCCCAAGCTTCATCCACACATTCAGAAAACCCTCACACCCATTCAACCCCCAAGGAGGCCAAAGAAGTTCATGCCTTGGTCAGAAAACTCATAAACACAGCAGAAGATGCACTGCCCAGTTCGTCCAGTTTCGGGCCCGGTTTTGTGTCGCTGTTGGAGCAAAATATAGAGGGGGAAATTTCCTGCACGCACCACCCCCTTAAAACTTAGGATCTTAGCTTTCCAACAAGACCTTTTGCAAGGAATTTGGAGTCCATTTGGTCAGCCAACCAAGCCCAAAACCGAAGACAGTGCACTGCAGGGCGCCAATCAGCACGGTCCGAATTAAGGGAATGTTTGGACCACCAACTCAACTCCATTGTTTCTGAAAATTTGCAGCATGAAAGGGGACACAAATATTTATCAGGTCATGGGTTCAAATCTCATCCAAAGCACCCCTTGTGTTGGTATTAACCAGCCAAAAGGACAAGAGAAACACCCCTTTACTCGGTTCTTCCCAAACCGGTACAAGGGTCTGATTTTCTTGGGTTTTGCTTGTCCCCTTGTCTCCCCACTTGCTGAATGAGTCATGTTGCTGCATCCTAGGATCATTGTAAGCTTGACACCTCATTTGGGAGGCATTATAACCCCTAATGAGGTAGATTAAGCTAGGTATTGAGGTGTTTAGCTAGTATTGGCTGATTAGATGTGTAACTCTTCCCCAAATGTACCTAGCTATTGATTTTGCTGCTTGGAAGGGGAGGGAACTCGGCCACTCTAGCATAAAAACCAGATGGGGCTCTCACTTGTAAAAAAAAAACTTTGAATGAATGAGCTTGTGAGTTCTCTAAACTCTCTCCATAAAAACTCCTAGTGTTATATCTTGAGCTTGGCAACTCAAGTGGGTCTCTAGGTCTTGTTAATTCAACTAAGAAGGTGATTAAATTCTGTAACTTAGTTGAAGGAAGAAGATTTGCCCAAGTGTGCAAACCAAGGTGGTTTATCATCACCCTTGCTAGTCCACTTGATCTATCTTGGTTATTGGTTCTCTTTTCTTGCTTCCTTTCCAAATGCATTCTTGATTCACTTTAGCAAATACTTGCTTTAGTGAAGCTTGAATACATCACCACCTTATAAGCATTATCATTAATGTTCTCCAAAATCTCGAATGGACCATCTGCTCGTGGCATCAGCTTAGTTTTCCTCTTGGAAGGAAAACGTTCTTTGCGTAGATGTATCCAGACCAAATCACCTGGCTTAAAAAGCTTCTCTTTTTTTATGCATGTTAGCTTGGGCCGTGCATGAGAGTGTAGTTTTCTCGATCTTGGCCTTTACTAACTCATGCAACTTCTGGATTTCTTCCACTCTAGCTGCGGCATCCGCACTTGGTTTTTGATCTAACGGTCGAGGAATATGATCAAGTGGACTTAGGGGATCAGTCCTATAGACCACCTTAAAGGGTGATAGACCAGTAGCCTTGCTTGGAGTCTTGTTGTATGCAAACTCAGTGTGTGGAAGTAACAGATCCCATGCTTTAGCTTGGTGCTTAATCAAAACTCTTAATAAGGTACCAAGAGTTCGATTAGTCACCTCCGTTTGCCCATCTGTCTGGGGATGGCAAGGGGTACCTGATGTATATGTGGGTGGAAAGTGATCCAAATCAAACTCAAATCAAACTTAAGCAAAATGAAAAGAGAGAAAGATGCGAAAGATGAAGAATATCACCAAACAGGATAGAGATGGATAGTGCAAGACTTTGTGTATGAGATAATCCTTCCGGAGCCACTCACACCTTGGTCTTGGGCTAATTCCCTTCACTCTTATGAGAAATCACTCCAAAGAAAAGAAGGAGAACCTAGAACACCACTTGAATTAGCCAAATTCAAGATATAGAACTAGGAATTTTTGGGACACAAATGAGAATCACTCTCAAAGGTGCTTGAATTACTCTTGAAAATGCGTTAGAAATCTGATCTACAATGCTCACACGCCCCCCCTTTATATAGGCTCAGCAAAAGACAACAAAAGGACTCAAATAACTCCGAACAATTAAAACTAGTAAAATGAAAAGACTAAGATAAATGGAAAGACACATCATAAAAGGGGTGGGGGAGGTTACAAGGAATATTCTAGGATTTCTTAGCAGATTACACCAATCTAGAAGGCTCCAAAACGTGCACAATGTCAGCCACACAATCACGTGTAACCGAAGACTCTTCATATTCCCAGAATTAATCGTTGCAGCTGCCTCAACTTCAACAGAGCATAACTTCCAGAATACTCGGCCAAATCACGCGTTCTTGGGCTTGTTAGAAAGCCCTGGAAGTCTATTTTCCAGAATGGCTCATTTGCTCAATTTGGATAAGCGGTTTGAAAGTTATGGCCAAAACAATGCACCTATCTCAGACTGGACTGGATCAGCATAACGTATCTTTGAGTGATATTTTGCCCAATCAAATGATGTCCAAATTAAACAAACTTGGGCTTATTTGAAAGATGAAATCTTAAACTTCAAAAGCACATGGTCCCTCAAGTTGTGGGTTCACTTGATCTTGTCCAAAAGTGGTCACAAAAATCGGGTTCCGCAGGGATGAATTCGGCACCAAATTTCTAGCAAAGCTTAACCTCTTTTTGACCTCTCCATAGTGTCGCGAGTCTTGAACTCACTTAAGAAGACCAAATAGGCACATTTCCATGCATGATCTTCTTTGACCCTTTTCTTCTTTGAAATTGGACTTGAATAAAAATGATGCATATGGAAATATGCATCATACTCCCCGGGTTGTTTTGAGTTTGTCCTCAAACTCAAAGAGTTGGCAAGCCTCTCAAGAAAGGGGTCACGCTTACAATATGGGAGCTTTTGGGAAAGGAGGCCACAGGGCATCACCTCTAGAGAGATATAGAAGAGGGTGAGGGGAGGATTATAAAACGGGTCATACCTGGTGAGGAGAAGAGGCGGAAGTGGGAAATCTTCTTTGGGGGCAAGGGTTTGGGAAGGGTGAATGAGGGTTAAGGCTTGTCGGTCCTTTTGTGGCTTGGGGCTTTGGCACGATGGAATAGGGGTCAAGGTGATTTTCTTCTCATCCTTAATAAAGGAGTAGGTGTTGAGGCGCCCATGATGAATTACATGGCGATCAAACATCCATGATCTACCCAACATTATATGGCTTGCATCCATAGGAAGAATGTCACACAATATCTCATCCTTATAGTGGTCTTCAATAGAAAGAGAAATGAGGCACTGATGAGAAATGTTTATACCTTTGCCTTGATTTAGCCATTGGATGCTATAAGGCGTAGGATGGAGTGTAGTCTCAAGTTTGAGCTTGTCCACCATGGTTTTGGATGCAACATTTGTACAACTACCTCCATCGATGATGAGGGTACAAACTTTCCCTTGAATAGTGCACTTTGTGTGGAAAATCGCCTCTCTTTGCTCCAAGCCTTCTTGAGTAGTAAATCCGCTCAATGCTCGCCTAATGACAAGCAACTCACCTTCATCGGGGCCTATGATAACCTCTTCTTCTTTTTCCTCCAAACTTTCCTCTTCTTCATGGTCATGCTCCTCAAAAGAAGCTTGGTACTCCGCTAGGGAAACGATCCTCCTGTTTGGACACTCAGATGCATAGTGTCCCATACCTTGGCACCGAAAGCAACGAACTTTGTCTTTAGATTTGGGCTCTTGTGATGGAGACCATCGTGAGAAGCCCAAGGACCATCAAGTTCAGCCCAAGGAGGACTCACTCAAGCTTCAAGAAGTCAAGGAAGTTGCCAAACTTTGCCGAAAATTGGCGTTCATACCCGAAGAGGTAGTGCCGCCTTCATCCAGAAATTTCCCGCTTTTTGTGTGCACTTTTGGCCTGCCTAAAGTGGTCCCACAACTTGAGGCTCCACATGGTTTTAAAGTTTAAGATTTCAGCTTTCAAATAAGCCCAAGTGTGTTTAATTTGGACGTCATTTGATTGGGCAAAATATCACTCAAAGATACGTTATGCTGATCCAGTCCAGTCTGAGATAGGTGCATTGTTTGGGCCATAACTTCCAAACCGCTTATCCAAATTGAGCAAATGAGCCCATTCTGGAAAATAGACTTCCAGGGCTTTCTAACAAGCCCAAGAACGCGTGATTTGGCCGAGTATTCTTGAAGTTATGCTCTGTTGAAGTTGAGGCAGTTGCAAGGATTAATGCTGGGAATATGAAGAGTCTTCGGTTACATATACTTGTGGCTGATATTGTGCACGTTTTAGATGCTTCTAGATTGATGTAATCAGCTGCAAAAATCCTAGAATATTCCTTGTAACCTCCCCCACCCCTTTTATGAATGAGTCTTTTCATTTTTCTTAGACTTTTCATTAGCAAGTTTTAATTGTTAGGAGTTATTTGAGTCCTTTGATTGTCTTTTGCTGAGTCTATAAAAAGGGGAGGGGCGTTTGAAGCTATTCATTCAGCATTGTAAGAAATTTCCAAAGCAATACAAGTACTTTGAGTGTGTTTCTCAAAAGTGCAACTAAATTCCTAGTTCTATATCTTGAATTATGGCAAATTCAAGTGGTGTTCTAGGTTCTCTTCCTTTTCCAATTGGAGTCATTCCTTGGTTAAGACAAGAGAATTAGCCCAAGGTCAAGTCATTGAGTGGCTCCATGAAGGATTATCTCAATTACAAGATCTTGTTCTATTCCTTTTTCTTGTGTAGTGAAATTCTTCACCCATCTCATCCATCTTTCATTTCTCTTCCCAATTTGGCTTATTTTGAGTTGGAGTTTGATTTGGTTCACTTGCCACCCACATATACATCGATTGGTATCAGAGCCAAGGTCTTAAGTGATGTAGATGTGGGTGGGCAAGTAACCAATCAACTCCCACTCAAATACGCCAATTTGAAAGAGAATGAAAGATGGATGAGATGGATGAAGGTAACTTCACTCACAAGAAACAGGGATGAACAAGATCGTGTATTGAGATAATCCTTCACGGAGCCACTCATGACTTGATCTTGGGCTAATTCTCTTGTCTTACCAAGGAATCACTCCAATTGGAAAAGATAGAGAACCTAGAACCCCACTTGAATTAGCCAAATTCAAGATATAGAACTAGGAATTTTTTGAGACACAAATGAGAATCACTCTCAAAGGTGCTTGTATTACTTTGGAAATCTCTTACAATGCTGAATGATTAGCTTCACATGCCCCTCCCCTTTTATAGACTCAGCAAAAGACAATCAAAGACTCAAATAACTCCTAACAATTAAAACTAGCTAATGAATAGTCTAAGAAAAATAAAAAGACACATCATAAAAGGGGGTGGGGGAGGTTACAAGGAATATTCTAGGATTTTTTGCAGCTGATTACATCAATCTAGAAGCATCTAAAACGTGCACAATATCAGCCACACAAATATATGTAACCTAAGACTCTTCATTTTCCCAGCATTAATCCTTGCAACTGCCTCAACTTCAACAGAGCATAACTTCCAGAATACTCGGCCAAATCACGCGTTTTTGGGCTTGTTAGAAAGCCCTGGAAGTCTATTTTCCAGAATGGGCTCATTTGCTCAATTTGGATAAGCGTTTTGAAAGTTATGGCCCAAACAATGCACCTATCTCAGACTGGACTGGATCAGCACAACGTATTTTGAGTGATATTTTGCCCAATCAAATGATGTCCAAATTAAACAAAATGGGATTCTTATTTTAAGTGAATCTTAGCTTCAAAGCACTGGGCCCTCAAGTTGTGGGTCCCACTGAGCTTGTCAAAGTGGTCACAAAAATCGGTTCCGCAGGGATGAATTCTGCAACCAATTTCTATTTTAGCAAGTTTACCTCTTTTTGCCTCTCCATATTGTCCGAATTCTTTGAACGCACTTAAGAAACCAAGATAGGCACATTCCATGCTGATTCTTCTTGACCCTTTTCTTCTTTGAAATTGGAGTTGATAAAAATGATGCATAGGGAATATGAATCATTAGTGACCCACATTACACCCACATACATCCCAAAAAGCCAAACATACAAAAAAAAAAAAGAGGCACAAACCGGCAAACCCAATCTCGAAGACCAGAGAAGCAGCACGGTGCCCCCGTGCCATACCACACGACCGTGCCATATTCATTTTCCAGAAATCTGCAAGCCGAGACGCAGCACGGTGCCCCCGTACCACCAAGCACGACCGTGCCACGGTAATTTTCTGCATTTCTTCAAGTCGAAGCATAGCACGGCCTGCCCGTGCCCCCTTGCACGACCGTGCCACTTTCCCTGCTGCATATTCTTCCTTCAAAGCATCTCCAACATGTCTACAAAGTCCACAAGAGGCGACCAAGCACGTGTGGAAGAGTTAGAAGCGCAAGTCACTTATCTTCGAACTCAACTTGGGCAACTTTTGGAGGAAAAACGAAGGTGGATTCATAGCCCCACTCCCTCTCGTCCTCATGAACCGGTGGTCGAATCGGAAGAAGAAGTCCTTCAATCCCGAGCCAATTCTAGTGACGAAGAAGCCCCAAGGAGACGAAAGCAAGGAGGCAATATTGGTGGTGTCCGAATTGACATCCCCGAATTTGAAGGTCAACTTGACCCGGATTTGTTCCTCGATTGGTTACATACCATTGAGCGTATCTTTGAGTACGAGGACATCCCGGAGGACAAGCAGATAAAACTTGTAGCCCTTAAACTCAGAAAATATGCTTCAATTTGGTGGGCTAATCTTGGAGCTAAAAGAGCAAGGAATGGAAAGGGAAAAATCAGAAGTTGGGCCAAAATGAAAAAAAAGCTTAAGCCCAAGTTTCTTCCCTCTCACTATGTGTAAGACAATTATCTCAAGCTCCATTGACTTAAGCAAGGATCCAAGAGTGTGGAAGAATACACTCGGGAGTTTGAACAACTCCTACTCAAATGGGACTTGAAAGAAGATGACTCTCAAACCTTGGTAAGATACTTAACCGGACTTGATGAGTCTATTGCTCATATTGTTGAGTTGCACCATATTCATCCCTTGATGACTTGAGTTCTCTAGCCTACAAGGTAGAGCAACAAAAGAAATCAAAGGAAAAGAGTGTCCTTTCCAAGTCTCTCTCTCGTCCTTACCCCACACAAAATCCTCCGTACTACCCTCCTCGTCCACAAAATTCCCCACCATCACAAACCAAAAACACCACTCCAACCCCTCCAAAACCCTCCACACAAGAACCCAAATCAAAGGACAAGGTTCGTTGCTTTCGATGCCAAGGTATGGGACACTATGCATCTGAGTGTCCAAATAGGAGGATCGTTTCCCTAGCGGAGTACCAAGAAGCATGTGATGAACATGCCTATGACGAAGAAGAAGAAGAGCACCATGAAGAAGGAAGTTTGGAAGAAGTTGAAGAAGGCCCCGATGAAGGAGAATTGCTAGTTATCCACCGGGCCTTGAGTGGAATTGCCACTCAAAAGGACATGGAGCAAAGAGAAGCCATTTTTCACACCAGGTGTACCGTAGGAGACAAGGTTTGTTCCCTTATCATTTATGGAGGTAGTTGTGCTAACGTTGCCTCAAAGACTATGGTGGACAAACTCAAGCTGCAAGTCTCTCCTCGTCCAAATCCCTACACCATACAATGGTTGAATCAAGGCAAAGGTTTGCAAATTACTCACCGTTGTCTTGTTTCCCTTTCAATTGGGAAAAACTATAAAGATGAGATTTGGTGTGATATAGTCCCCATGGATGCTTGCCATATATTATTGTGTAGACCATGGCTTTTTGATAGAAGTGTCATCCATGATGGCCGGATGAACACTTACTCTTTTCTCAAGGACCGTAAGAAAATCACTCTTACCCCTCTCAAAAGTCCTTCCCCCTCTTAACCAAAAGACAATCCTCATTTGGAAGTCTTCTTTACTACTCTTCTCAAATCTGAGCACCATGAGTATGAGTCTTTTAAAGACTTGATACTTTTACAAGAAGAGTC